>LOJH01066740.1:0-12220 GCA_001685095.1 Ellobius talpinus | reverse complement strand
AGGGGAACACTCATCCATTGCTGGTGGAAATGCAAACTTGTGCAACCACTTTGAGTATTGTTTTTTTGAGGTTGCTGAAGATTTTTGCCAGGATTTTTTACAGGTATTGCTTTAAATCTGAATTTTCCTTATTGTAAGATTGTCATTTTTAACCTATCCAAGAGCATGGGAGATCTTTCTATTTTCTAATGTTTTCTTTAATTTCTTTCTTCAAAGACTTAAAGTTCTTGTTATACAAGTCTTTTATTTGTTTGGTTAGTATTACCCCAAGATATTTTATGTTATTTTGAGGGGCTACTATAACCGGTGATGTTTCTCCAATTTCTTTTTCATCCCATTTATCATTTGTATATAGGAGGACTACTGATTTTTCTGAATTAATATTCTATCCTACTACTTTACTGAAGTTGTTGTTCAGTTGTAGGAGTTCCCTGCTACAGTTTCTCAGGTTGCTTATGTAAACTATCATATCATCAGTAAATAGTGAAAGTTTCTCTTCTTTTTTCATGTTTATATGCCCTTGATCACATTTTGTTGTCTTATTTCTCTATCTAGAACTTCAAGTATTATGTTTAATAGATATGGAGTGAGTGAACAGCCTTGCCTTGTTCCTTATTTTAGTGGGATTTCTTTGAGTTTTTCTCCATTTAAGAATCTCATTCCTTTATGCTCTTTTCACATCTTTCTTTGCCCATCAGTATAAATAAGTCTCTATGTAGGGCCAAGGTAACTTCAGCTAATCTAACTTTGTTGCTATATATGCCATATAAATGCCTGAATGTACAGTAGGAAGGGACTTGTAATCTGAACTGTGGCAAACCCCTGCAGCCCACTAAATCTTATTGATCTTTTAAAGTTTACTTTGTTTTAATTATCTTGATCCTGATTAAGTACAAAGACAGATGTTTCAAAAATATCTCATAGCCTCATAAAGAGACCTCTGGCTTGTTTATAGGTGTCACTCCAAGGTATAAGGAAGACCTTCTAGTAGATAAGGATATCTCCCTAAAAGTGGGACAGGTAGTATATTTAGGATTGTCACAGGGAAGCTTAGAAAAAATACTCCTGGAAGAAAATATAAATGATTCATAAGAAAACTTCCATCAATTCAATATCATCAAATTCTACAAATACTTCAAGTCCCCCAAATATGCAACAAAGGAATTCAAAGCCAAAGGTGATGTGGGGGCCATCATGTGACCCAACTTTGCTGAATCTTTGTCAACCAAGTGTGCTGGCCTTATGACTTTTGCCATTCCTATCAGATATGACTGTGTCAAAAGTCTTATATGACCTATTTCAACATGGTATTATTAAATGAGTGTTAGTAAATGTATTTTACAGACCATCATGTTAAACATAGGACCCTTTTCATCTAAGAATCTTGTCATGAATAAGAAAGAACTCAAATTTTGCTTATTTTAAATACTTTATTTAAATCATTAAACTAGCATTTTTTCTTAGCATAAGCCTGATTTTAACAACTAAATTATAAGAGATTTAAAAAATGTCATATTGGTCATATCTCAAGAGTAAAGAAATTATTGAACATAAATAAATTTGAGTAGAACAGTGGTTTTCTTTTTTTTTCTATTTTGATCTTAAAAAACTTTTTTCTAAGCATGTTGAAGACCAATATAATATCTATGTGAAATCTCCCTCAATTTTAAATGTATTTGCTATCCAGAAGTCAAGTTTGCCTTGTAAAATCATTTGAGTTTAATATTATGTTTTATAAAGCTTTGAAAATGTTGAATTTCTCACAGCTTATCTCCGTATTTGTCAAAATTATGTCCAAAAAGTTATTTTTCAGGGAAGTCTCTGGGAGTGATAGCTACAGACAATTTATAAAATCTCATTAAAAATAGGTCTCCATGTGGAAAGATATAAAACATAAATTTACATGAGGTCCCTAGATAATTCAGAAGTGGGATCTGAGATTTGGCTATGAGTTAGATGACAGGCTATTTCTGAAGGGGTCTCAAGCAATAATTCCCCTAAAGACCAATTTCAATTTCAAATGAGGCATATTGAATGACTGTGAGACTATATTGAAGACAGGTTGATATGGGCATAGTATAAGAAAACATGTCATTTAAAGGTATTTACAAAGATTCTTATAGCCTATTTGATTATTGCTATAGTGCAACTTTAAAAATATAATTTAGAAACATCATTAAATCTTGGTATGTAGTATTTGCATACTACCTCTCAAAAATAATGACAACTCTTTTAACCATTTAGGGGTATGCATGGAGGAGACATATGTCAATTAACAGCAACTTGATCTTATTTCAAGAATAATTTGTTGGCCAAATAATTATGATCATACAATTGAAAACTTATTTATGATGACAGTAAAATGTGATGTAATTTAATAACTTCTAGAATATTTGAAATATGAATTCTAATTAGATTATGACATTAAAATTTTCTTTTATATAAAATATATTTTGTATAAGAATACATTTATTGCTAAGAAAATTTAAAAATTGTTTCTCTATAATAAAAACTGTCAAAATTAGCATTACATATAACTTACTTTCTGTCTAATGTCAAAAAATTTCTGCTGCTATATATTCTGACATTTGGATGTCAGAATACTATGAAGTTAACCTTCATTTTTAACCCTCATGGATACTTACATTTTCAAATAATTTACATGATAAATTAAAAGATATGATCTCCAAGTGTGAAGAATGTCTATACAGGAAGCCAGCAACTTAAATTTACCAGCAATTCATCAAAATATATTATAAGTCTCATGGTGTAAAAGCAATTAGCATAAAATTTGCATCTTCTAGGGACATGCAAGTTGATTTAGGAACAAATATGTTTACCTACACACTTCTTTAATAAACAAAGATTTTAATGATGCCAAAAATTAAAGTTTGTAAGTAATGAAAGATGGACTACTCACCTTGGGAGTTTAGGCCACCTAAGGGATTTTTTAGAACATGCTTAGCTCAGGTCCACATTTCCTATTCAGTAATATTCACAACATGACAAGAATAATCAATTTCTGATTAGATTTTGTGCTGAAGCCATGCTGATGATTTATGCTCAGCAGACAGATTGCACCAAAGATTCAGGATTTGGGTTTTTGCAATAAAAAGAGTTAAAGTGTAATTATATTACTTGCCCTCTTCCTCTCTTCAATCCAAAACATTTCAGGTCCCTCCTTACTACCTTTTAAGTCCTCCCTTTCTTTTATTTATTACTGCTAAACACACACATATAAACACACACATACAAACACACACATGCACACACACAAACACACACACACAGACACCCTGCTGAATTTACTTAGTGCTGTGTGTAGTATATGGTACTTGTTGACTACTTGGTATTAGATTAGTTAAGGGACTAATCTTTGGTGATTAAATCTCACTCTGTCAGAAATTCTTAATTAACTCTAGTTAATTTGGGGGTGTCTGAGGTGCATCACCACTTTCAGGTTTCCCTGAAACCATTGTTAACATAAGAAGAGTTATTGAAACACATCTCTGAGATATCAGGACAATGACCTGGCAGTCTAGATGCTAATTAGTTGTTAAATTGTGGTTGAAGAACTTGGGTTACTTGGACTAAGGGATTGTTTAAGCAGAGTAGAGGGATATTACAAGATTCTTCATATTATTCTGAGTGCCTATCAGTTAAAGATATTTTAGTGACATATTTATTGAATTTCCTACATAATATTTATGGACCATTGTTGACCATAAGTTGCAGAATCTTTGAAATAAAGAAAACTATATATTAATTTAATTGTATTTCTTACAAGTTAAATCATCTGTAGTGCAGTTATTGTGAAAATATTTATAGTTTCATCAATATTTAATGATGGAGAGTGATAGATTTTGATTGTGTCATTCACTCTTTTATCTCCCATATTTGCAAAAGTTTTAAAATTAAGAATCAATTAAATTTTAACTGGAATACAAGTAGAAAACACTATATATTTTTGAGTTCTACATATTAAATGGAATTATACTATTTTTGAAATGAGAGATAAAAATTAAAATGTTAATTTTATATATTTTGTCACTATCAGTTCATCAATGTATCTATCTCTCTATCATCAATCTATAAATGACATGTCTATACTTTACCTATTTTATATTTAGCAATCATGTATCACATAATAATTCTAGTTGTGAATGGCTTTTCTACAAGAAGACTTGCTTTTCATCATTTTAAAATAAACTCAATATAAGGGTGTTATAATTTTATAAACCTATTGTGAAGATCATATTCTGCATAAAGAATAAATTTGTTAAAGCTTTAGATTTCATAAAATTGTTAAAATTGGCAATATCTTATAATCTGTTTCAGAAGTTATAGTGATTTAGAGTTTTTCAGAATAATTTAAAATTAATATTATGGGGAGGTTTAGAAAACTATTAACATTTGAAAATTTTAATAATTAGGTAATGAATATTTATTAGAGCTAATGATTAAGAAGAACATCATAATTTACACTTTTCCCTTTAAATATCACAATTTGTTTCTTGCATTTTTCCATCTCAAATTCTCTCTGTGTAATTGATTTTGACTTTGAGCTGCAGACTGAAACCTCTACTTCTTTGATTCACTAAGGATTGGCTGAAAGACTGCATTCCTATATGGGGATAGTTAGAAAGTTTTTTCTTTTCATCATGTGTTTTTCTCTTTCTTTTATCTCTGCTCCCAGACTGAGTAGGGAGGAATAATTCCCAATAGATGTTCTATGTATATTTTGTTGACATGCTCGATTTTTTTTACAATATCCAATTTCTTTTTTATGCATACAGTGCATGCATTGATTTTTCTCCTACCAACCACAACTCACTCAGGTCTATTCTACGAGAGCATTTTTGAATGCAGCTTTTTTTCCTGCTGTGGTAATGGAGGTCAGTTTTTGTTCACCACATTGGCATCATTTTCTTTACCGCACTGAAAATTTTAAAATTCTCTCCTGGGTCTAAAAGTTGTTTTAAATTTTGCTTTTAATCATTTTTTTATTCTAATTCACTGGAAAACTGCATTATGAACATATTACTCTTTAATTTCAGGATACAAACTTTGCTTGTATAAACATAATTATAAACACTCACAATTTAGTTTTCAAAGATGACTCAAGACACATTCACTTTAACTATCCAATCATTATCTAACAATTACACTGTATAAGCAGGAAATGGTAAAAATCAAATGCATTTGATAGTTTGAAACAGCTAAAAAACTATTTCCTTAGACATCTATTCTACTACTGCCTGTATTTTCCAAATATTTCAGACCTTTTGTGACAGTAATATATTTATTGAAAGTTTATTTTAAAATAATGTGATTTATTGACTCTGGAAGATCTAAATAGATTTGTAAGTAAACTGGCTATAGAACTCTAGAGAAAGGAAAAACATTGTTCAGGAATCAAAGGAAAGGTAGTTTTTGATGATCACATGATGTGAAGTGTGGATTAAAGAAGTCAATCAAGATATGATAGAAAGTAATTCTTTTAACTACACATGGATTAAGTTTATCTGCAAAAATTAGGAGTATAAAATTAGTACTGGCTCAATTGTGCATACTTCATCACAGCTTAGGGATCTCAAGGGAACAGCTTTTTTTGAACAAGTGGATTTGCATAATTTTAAAAAGGGCTGTGGCATTTTAAATGACAGACTACCAATTGAAGAAAGAGATATTTCATAGATCTGCTTGAGCATGTGGATTGTCCATAGAACATTATGAAGGCATAATTTTAAAACTGACCTAAGATTTTATTGAATCAAAACTGGGGACATTCCTAGAGCATCTGTTTCTCAATTACTTTGTAGACAATTCTTAGGCAGTACATCATATCCAGAACACAAGCTGAAAATTGAATCTCTATAAGAGGAAAGAATTTTCCTAAAATTAAAATACTCATATTCCAATTTATAGAAAATTTCTCCTTCCTTTAAGGATTATCTCAAGATATTATCCCTGCAATTTCATATACCAAGAATATATTTTAAAAAGGAAAAAATGTTCATGATCATAGAAATGTCACACCTCCTATTATTCTTCTCCAACCTGTGATCTCTCCTGTAATGGGCAAGCTAGTAAGTGTTTCTTCACTGCACCATAGCACACCTTTTCCAGGTTGCTTCCCTGTTGTAAGGAGGACAACAGTTCATTTCTGACTGCTCAGCCCCGAAATAACCACACAGAAACTATTAATTAAATCATTCCTTGGCCTATTAGCTCTAGCTTCTTATTGGCTATCGCTTACATCTTGATTTAAACCATTTTTATTAATCTGTGTATCGCCACATGGCTGTGGTTTACCAGCAAGTTTCTGGCTCATCTGTTCAAGCAGCAGCACCATGGCTTCTCCTGTGTCTTTGGCATGGCTACATGGTGTCTCCTGACTCTGCCTTTTTACTTCCAGCATTCAGTTTAGTTTTCCCCACCTACCTCTATCTGCCCTGCTATAGGACCAAAGCAGTTTCTTTATTAATCAATGGTAATCACAGCATACAGAGGGGAATCCCACATTACCTCCTATTAAAATGCTTTAAATCATCAAGAATATGATCACCCCTAGAATTATACATTTCTATAAATTCATATATATATATGCTGCATGTTTTCATTTTTGTCTTCTCTAACATAGATCTTTGCCATTTTAAAATACTGACCCCTCACAGTTGACCCCAACAGGGACGATAAAAAACATCTCCAAATCTTGAGCATTTCAACAGAGATGGCAGAATTGAGGCAATTATTGTGTGAAAATATTCTCAGTGTTATCTGTAATAAAGGGATTGAAATATTATTTATGATATAAAGCACCATTATTTTTAGTAAAAGTGATACAATTAAAAATTTTAATGTAAAAATTGGCACATACAGGAATATGATAATACCTCACACTGGGTAATGGACATATAAATCATTCGGACAAGTAAAATAACCACTGCTAATTGAAAATAATTTGCCATTTCTGTGAAAATGTTAAAAATGCATTTTAAAACTCAGTTGCCTAAATTAAGATACTAGGTAATTACAAGAAGACTGAAATTCAATTTAAGTAAAAAGAAAAAAATAATATAAGCAAAAATATGCATGGATAGTTACTAAGTAAAAATGCATATGTTTATGTATATTAGTTATATGCAAGAAATGCAGCAAGAAGAATGAAGCAACATTATCATATTAAAACTTCCTGTAAAGTATTATTAAGAAGGAAAGAAATGTTAAAATGTGCTTGAAGTTTTCAACTTGGAAGCTGATTGCTGTGTATAAGGATAATCATTTCATAAATTTATTTTCAAGTAAGCACATATATTTTATAAACTTAAGAGCTTCTATATATTCTCAAACTTAATGAATTAGTGCCAAAATGAGTCTCTTCTAAGTGATGGAAACAGATGAAATTCCCAGCACCGAAATTGAAAAATATCTAGTGTCCTAAGTTAACGTATTGTCTCTATGATAAAGATAGAACTGTATACCCAAATGTGTTGTCAAATTCGTTCTTTAGTCAAACTCAGTACACAAAATTTGGAAAAAAAGTGTAAGCAGTTACCTTGATTTGAAGATGTCTTCAATTAATTTTCATAAGTAATTCACTTTTTTGCATTAGAAGATTGTATTCTGAAATACATTCACATGCATGTGTGTTCACATATTCACTTCTGTTTCAGTAAATTTTATCTGACACTCATTTCTAGTTATTAAGAACTTGATGGCTTTATGTGAAAGTGATGTTGTTTTAGTTTGCTCTCCTATTCTGATAAATGCCACAGGCAAAAGTAACTTGGAGTAGAAAGGTGTTAGGTTATTGCTTGGTCATTTGTTATTTTTTTCTTTCCATTTTACAACTTACATATCATTGCGGAAAGTCTAGGTTGGAACTTAAGGCAGGAACCTAAGGCAGGAATTGAGCAAAGATCATGGAGGAATGTTGCTTACTATTTTGTTTCCCCTAGCACTTCCTTAGAGACCTTTGGTAAAGAGCTCAGGTCTTTCTTTGATATACCAGGATGACCTCTGTAGGGATTGTACCACCAAAGTCATCTGAGTCACTCCAAATCAATTAATGGCTGATAAAATAACTCACAGACACAGCATAGACCTATCTGATCTGGCCAATTCATCAGTTGGGGTTTCTTCTTCCCAGGTTTATATCAGTTGGCTTAGTTACAAATGCTATGGAGTAGCCCATTTAATATGTTGCAGGCAATTAGCATAAACAGGCCAGTTGTAGAACACCTATAGCTCATATAGTCATAGAAATATACAATATTTATAAAGAAAATCAAAGACTATGTTAAGACTCTAAAGATGTTTTTGGTTAGTTTGTAAGACAAGGAATTTTTATATTAATTTTTTATTCATTTTACATACCATCCACAGTTCCCCTTTCTCTCCCCTCCTCCTGTACCATCTACTTCCCTTCACCCCACCTTCCATCTACTCCCAGAAAGGGTAAGGCCTACCATGGGGAGTCAAACTGGGACAAGACCGAACCCCTTCCCACTGCATCTAGGCTGAGCAAGGCATCCCACCACAGGGAATGTACTACAAATGGCAGATCATGTCCCAGATCCTGATCCCACCATCAGGGGACCCAAAACCAAACCAAGCCATACAACTGTCACCCACATGTAGAAGACTCTCTCCATCCACCCCCAAAATTGCCCATTTTATCTCTCATGTTCTCATCCCCTCCCCTCCACCCCAGTTTACTCAGGAGATTTTATCTATTTCCTATTCCTTGGCCAATCCATATGCTTGAGACAAATTTTTATAGAGACAAGAATGACATCTTACTTGTCAGAGAAACAAGGATAACTTTGAACTCCTGGTGCTGAGAATAGAGGCACATATCACCACATCTGACTAATCAGAGCTGAGTATCTTTCTCAGCTCTACTCTCTTCATAAGTTGAGCCACATCTCTGGATAATTTATACATTTACAATATTGTACTTTAAATTATTATTTTAAAGAACACCGTATCTTCTTAATAAAACAAAGACTTAGTGTAAAATTACTCACTGCTTTGTTTTGGTGTAATCAGCTCAGCAGCAGTCTCATGCATCTGGATATTTGGTGTCTAATATTTCCTTGAAGAAGTCTTGTACTATGATTGGTCTGTGCTGTTTATATGAGTATAAGAACTCTGTGAGGCATATATAATGAAAACTGTGCCTAAGAACACACTTCAAAGATTGCTTTCCAGCGTTAGGCAGTATGTGCTGGACATAGTTCAGTTTAGTAGAAAAATAAACTGCACTTCATTTTCTTAACTATTGTGTTTAGTTTCCTGAATCCTATGAACTAAACAGCAAAGAGATTTATTTAGAGGATTAAAATTACATATATGTAAGTGAGGTCTTAATAGATAATAAATGAAAATACTAGCAAATATTTAGACTTGAGGATTCATATAGAATTTTAGCAAAGGGTGTTGAAAACCCACCAGTTCATTTGGTAGGCGAATGGCCTCTAGCATCCAGGTGATTTAATACTTATTTTTAATAGTCTTTTACTCTGAAGTGAGTAAAAGCCTCTGTTTATATATCTGTCCATGAACAAGAGCTATGGCAAAGGCATCTTTGCTGTCTGTGTAGACACTCACCTCTTTTCCTTCAGCCCATCTTCAAGCCTGTGTCAGAGCAATTATTTCTTCTCTCTGGGCAAAGGTGCCACTGGGCAAGGATTGTATCCAAATGATCTATTGGCTTGTAACCACTACCACCCCAAGTACCTGCTTCCTTCTTGAATGAAGCTAATGCCATCTGTATACAGAGCTGCATCTCTGGTAGTGAGAGGTACATCTATTAGGTCACGTCACATACCTTGGATGATGCCCAGCATCTCCAAGAAGACATGTATAGTCTACTTAGGGTTGTCATCTGGCTACAGAATGGCAAGATTATTGACCAATGGTTTATCAAAAGTCAGTCTGCTCACATCTAATAAAAAAGTAAAGTCTTGATGCTGCATCAGATTGTAACATGAGGGCTGGCTTGCTTGTTTGTGGTTTTTGTCCTCCCACCAGATACCCCACAGCCAGCAAGTCCCAGAGAAAATCACACAGAGGTCTCTATAATTTATAATGCTGATTGGCCCATTTGCTCTAGCCTCTCACTTGCTAACTCTCACATCTTGATTAACCCATTTTTTTCTGATCTATGTTAGCCATGTGGCTCAGTACCTTTTTCAGTGGGGCAGATCACATCCTGCTGCTTCAGTGGTCTGAGCAGGAGAGGGAAGAATCAACTTCCTCCTTCCCAGAATTCTCCTGTTCTCATTGCATCATTTCTACTNAGCATTTATTTAAAACATGATTGACAGAATACAGACAATTCTCCCACACCATCAGATGGACCTTAAACATCTACCAGTTTGTGGCATCTCTCAGCAATTCTTCCACAATATGTGGAGCTGTTAAAATTAGAATCTTGTTTACAAGATTGCTGTGAATTCAACAACGTTTATACATGGGGGCTATCTAGAGGCTACAAAATCCAGGGTCTGAGTCAGGACTCCCTTGGCAATGACCTTTCTTTCATGGACATAAAGAGGATAAAGGGCTTGGAGATATCAGGGAGAGTTAATGCAGGGGCTTGTCCCAGGACCCCATTTAAGTGTTATATGCACTATATGTTCCTCAGTCCAGTCCAACATGATGTTGCTCCTGGCTATAGCAGAGTACAAGAGTTTGGCAATTTCAGCAAAATGAGGCATCCAAAGATGGCAATAGCCAACAACTACCAGAAATTACCTAACTTGTTTATTGGTGGTTAGACCTGGAATTTTCAGTATAGCAGTATGACTGTTATGTGAACCTAGGATGAGCCTTTTTTCCTCTTAGTTCATATCCCATGTGAACTGGGCTGAGCAAAGTTGAGCTTTCCTTTTAGAAACTCTATATCCTACCTGGGATGGAGTTTCTAAAAGGTCTCTGGTGGCTCTCAAGCAGGTTTCCCCATCTTTATCTGTCAAAAAAAAATTATCTGCACATAGAAGCAAGCATACCTCAAGGTAGTTTCTATTGAAAAGACTTAAGCTCTACTTAAGCACTTCATTAAGGATGGTGGGAGAGATTTTGGACCCTTAAGGTAGTCTGGTCCAGATTAGTTGTCCTGATATCCCTAGTTCAAGGTCATCCCATTCAAATATGAAGATGAGGTGACTTAATTTTGACAGAGGGATGAAGAAGAATGCATCTTTTAAGTCTAATACAGTGTAAACTTTATATTCTGGTGTTAATAAACTAAGCAAAGTACAGGGATTTGGAACAGTTAGGTAAATGGATTCTACCCTCTTGTTCACTTCTCTCAAGTCTTTTATGGTTCTAACTTCTTGATTTGTAGATGTTTTTGGACAGGCAACAAGGGCATTTTGTAGGTTGCCTGGCAAGGAATATGTATACATTTTCCAATGATACAGCTTCCCTGGGTTCTGAACTGATAGGGTATTGCTTTACTTGAATGAACATTGGCCCAGATATTAGTTGTAGTATCAAGGGTGGAACATGCTTTGTCAAGCCAGGATTGTCCTCTAGCCTAGCTGTAGGAAATTCCTGGATCAGCAATTTTTTTCCATTGCCTTTCAAGAGAATGGAATAGATTTTGGAGGAGTAGATATTACTCACTTAATGGGCAGGTAATACATATAGCCTTAGCAAGGGCTCCCAGCTGCAACCTAGGATAGTCTTCTGAGAACAATATTGTTACCTGGAGCTTGGTCAAGTGATCTCTCCCTAGTAACACTTAGGGACATTAAGGAATAACAATAAAAGAATGAGTGTCAGTTCCTTGCCCTAGGTTAACAGTTCAGTCAGTGATCTGTTTATATTCTTTGGCCTCCCCTGTTACCCCCTGTGCTTCCAGAGGCTCCTCAAATACTGAATAAATAGCCCTTTTTGTCCTCCAGAAATTTTACAGGTTTGCCCATTATGGTGAAGGTTACTATAGACTCCTGGAGGGCTAGTGCAAAGGAACCTTAGCCTTGCTCATCCTCCATAGCTAGGATTGATTTGGGTTTGAAAAGCATACCTGTTTCAGGCATCGGCATTCCTTTTTCTAATTACCCATTTCTTTGCAGTCAGTACATTGGTCCTTTTGTAAAGGTCTCCTCTTTTAATCATGGTATCCATAGGCAGAGTCAGAGTTGAGTATGGCTGGTGCTTGTAGTGCAGGTATGGAACATCCCATCTTCTTTATCAGAAGATCTTC
>LOJH01066738.1:0-11064 GCA_001685095.1 Ellobius talpinus | reverse complement strand
TAGTGACTGATCTCTTCCAACCAGCTTCCCTTGCCTAAAACACCATTCACTATAAACTCATCAATGGGCCAATCCACTAATGGAGTTAATATTTTAATATTGTCAGTCACCTCTCGACAGCCATTCTGGCAGAGAACCAAGCCTTCAATACATGAATCTCTGGGGGCTATTTTTATTCAGATCATAATAAGTATGCTAAATACCTTTTCTGAACTCATACCATACTTAGAATATTCATGTTCTCAATACAAAGTTTAGAATTAGTAACTACTCCCAAGGTTGAACATCATATATATCGCTATTTCTCTGTCACACATACACACACACACACACACACACACACAAATGTGGGAATTTTTTAAAAAGTGAACAATTAGCATTTTCCTTAAAATATTCGAATGGACAATCAAATTGCTAAATATAAACAGAAGTGGTACTGCAGTTAGCAATTTACAATATATGAATTGTAGTGTTAGAGACTTTTCCTAAGGAGATGCAGCATGTACAGTTCTACTCAATCAGATATGGTACCTATAATAGACCAAAGCAGGGATAACACCAAAGGCCACCCTGGTGAACTAATGAGTTGTATTGGGGTTATTATTGGAGCTATACAGGTGAGGGGTTACTAAAGGAGCAAAGATAGCTGATGACTGTAAAACAGTTGCGTCACTAAATCCCACCCTAGCATGGGTGACAGCTCACACAAACTGGGAACCTGGCACTCACTGCACAGCTGCAGGAAGCTCTGCAGGGTGACTAGTGTCCCTTTCATGCGGTTCACTTGGTCTACACCTCTCCCAGGCAGCTCCCCTGGTCTATGCTTCTTCCCGCAGTGAGATTGGTCTCAGTCTGCCTCTGCAGCTTGACTTCTTTGATAGTTCCTCTCAAAAGGCTTTATTGTTTACTCTTGGGACGGAGGGTCTTAGACAATCTGATCAGTTTCAGGGGCTTCATGAATCTATTTTGAGTTATTTACTTTCTGTCTTAAGGAGTTTTCCTATAAAATGGAATGCTTCAAAGCCCGGAACAAAGGCTACACTTAGGGAGCTTTAATTAGAGAATATATTCATTAGTCGTTATTGCAGTAATTAAATACTGGACAAAATCAGTTAACAGAAGGAAGTGTTTATTTGGTTTCACAGTTTGAGGGTGTAGTCTGCTGTGAAACCGAAGGCATGCCAGCAGGAACTTAAAGAGGCAACTGATCATTGCATCTGCAATCTAGAGATGGAGCAGGAAGTGACTTGAGGCTATAAAGCATCTACACCTTGCTCCCTTGACCTACTTCCTTCAGCAAGGTTCTACCACTTAAAAGTTCCCCAATCAAGAGTTTACTATCTATGGGTCAAGTATTCAAAAAGATGAGTTGTGTGGGACATCAAATGGAAACGACAGAGAGCATCTAACTCATTACTGTAGGGCTTATGTATCAGCTTTATTTCTGATAGTCTGTAGTCTGTTTCCAGACCCTTCCACCATTCCTAAGGTATAATTCTGTTTTGACGCAATGATAATTTTTGTTCCTTATTTTGGGAAATAAACACACACACATGCACACACAGACAATTTTATTAAAATAGAATTAAATCACTTTCCCCCTTCCTTCTCCTCACTCCAGATCCTCCCAGTTATCTTCCCTCCAACTTCTTCCATGTCCTCCCTAAATTTCAAATTGGTATTTACTTTTTCTTTAATTATTATTGTTACATATATACAATCTACTGAGTCTAATTTTGTTATTATCATGTAAGTGGTTTCTAGGATGTCAACTATGTATTGGATAAATAATGAGGCAACTCATCCTGGGGATTTTTTATTTTGGTAGGAAGGACATTTTTTTTAAGACAGGGTCTCTTTTATCCCATATTGGCATCAAACTCCTGATCCTCCAGCATCTATCTCCCAAATTCACCACTGTGCCTAGACCAAATCATGTCCCTATGTAGAGGTTCAAGGAAATGCTGAAGAAGACCCCAGACTCAAACAGTATGTAAAAGCAAAGAGTGTTTATTCTGCAGAAACAACCAGCATGTGAGGTCAATCATTTGTTATAAAATGATGACCCTAAGAGAAGCATGCAGGCTCCTTTTTAAGCATATATCTAGAGGAATTCCAGGAACAGATAGGTCATTTTTAACATGATTAAGCAGGCAGTAGTTACATTAGTACATTTTTGAAAGGATGAGGTTTTAGGTTTTTCTCTTTGGGCATACTTGGGTAAGTTTCTGGGGTGGGGGTTGCAGGAACTTTCCTTATTTTGTCATTACTTTGAGATACCGTGGGGTTCTCTCTCTCTCTTTCTCTCTCTCTCTCTCTCTAGTTTCTGCTGTGAGGAGTGTTGTTGATTAATAGCCCTTTGTTTACAAAACTGAAGCATATAACCAGTATGTAAAATGGAGAAAGTTTTGCTAGATAAATTATATGCCAATATAAACTATCTCTCTAGCTCTCTGCCTCTCTGCCCCTCCCCATGTCTTTTTTTTACATCACAGCACCGTAGAATAAGTGAAGGAAAGAACTTTTGGAGTTATATTTAGGTTCCTTTTATGAATAATTTCCAACACTTCCGTATAAAATTCTTCATTCTCACTGAGTGTAAATCAGTCATACACCAAATGGCAAAGGGAGAATTGGAAATATCCTTAAGCCGGGTGTTCTTGGGCTCTGATTCAAACTAGAATACTTATAAAATAAAAAAGGAAGAAAAAATGAACATTGGGAAGATCTAAGATTCTAATGGACACAATTTTTATATTAAAATTTACAGAATATGCTTTTTGTTCATCTTAAATAGTTCAGACATTGGAAACTTTCAAGATAATGCAAAAATCACATAAATCATAATTAAGGAAATTTTATAAGTTCAAGAATTTTTTGACTGAAATATTATATGATAGGAGCCAAATACCACAATGCTTGCTATTGGATAAGTTCATAGCCTGCCATATACAACTAATAGCATTTCAGTAGGTAATCAAATTGAATATTCATGAATGGTAGTCATCATTACACACCATGGGAGAAGTAGCCTGGCATAATGTGATAATTACATAGATTAAATTACACTTTCTGAAGGTAAAGTTGCCTATTAGACTCAAATCTTTATATTGAGTAGGATTACCTAGATGAAGAGGGATTACCAAGAGCTCACTGCAGAATCACTGGATAATGTCCAGTTTCACTTACTATGGGTTTTACATCATGTGAATGTCACTCTGCTAATTTTTGTGCTTCCTGTGGTACTCTGCCCAATTGCCAGAAAATTTACAACAGCAACATTCCTCATTTACTGTGAATGGGTTATAGCCACCATAAATAATTTTTGATATTCCTTCAGATATGAATTTGAGAATTGGGTCTGCTAAAGACATTTATGAACTCTAAACCTTAACTGAAATATGAGTGATGAATTTGCCAAAACAGTTGTTTCCAGAAATTATGAAGGTCTTTTGGACATCCTAGCTCTATAATATCAGAGGAAATTTGAAATTCAAAGACTTTTTAGCAAACTGATTTTTGAATATGGCTTTCAAGAAATGGAGTCCATGTAGTTTTGAAATGTATTATTGTGTTTCTTATATCAATTTTTCTAGACATGTTTTCTTTCTAGTGATTCCGCGTGTATGATCTGCTGCAGCTAAATTGCCCTGACAGGTGAGAGAGAGCTCAGGGTTAAATCTTCAAGAATTAGTTGTTAAAGAGTAATAGTTAGAAATTAAATTATATCAGCTTACAATTAATGCATTATGTTAAAAATAAAGATAAAGTACTAAAAATATAAACGTTCTTAATGATTGTTTTCTCTTTAATAGCAGTCTATGCCCTCAGGGTCACTTAAAAATATCTGTGATTGAACTACTGGGTGATGGGCAGCCACTTCCTGTATCCTTCCATCACTGAATTTGATATCAATAGATTAGTCAAGGATGAGAATGTAAAAAAGTGGTAATAATGGAATTGAAGTCTGTATCAAAAGCATATTAAAATAGATTCAAATGATATCATCCCGTCATGTTAATACCTAGAATCGTAATAATCTTCCAAGATCAGACATTGTCCACTGATCTGTATACACAAATTTGTATAAATTCTACCAAACTTTGCTTTGAGTTCTCATCAAAATATTTCATTATTTGATAAACAGAAAATATTATTTAAAGGTTTGGGAATCACTTGGTGTTCAATCACTAAGGAACATCTACTGGGTAGTATGTGTCATGATCTACAGTCCTACATTACAGGTACAAGTTCTCAATTTCATAACAAGACATATTTTATCATTTAAAAAAGTGATTCTTATAACTTCTACAAATATCCAATTTTTAATTTATCTTTCAGTCTATTGAATGGAATACAGGCAATCATTGGCATTAACATAGAACATAGGGTCTAGAAAGGTGGCTCAGAAGTTAAGAGCACTTACTGCTCTTACAGAGAGCTTGGTTTCAATTCCTACCTCCCACAAGGCAGCTCAAAATGCCTGTAACTCCAGTTTCAGGGGATACAAAGCCCTCCTCTGGCTTCTGTGGTCTCCTATACTCACATGATACACATAAACTTTGCAGGCACACACACATAAATACAAATTAAAATAAATAAAAATATATAATGCAATTAGATTTTTGATATCTATGAGAGAAAAACATTATCTTTATGCCTTATTTCAAGTCATAACATGGTTATTCTAAAAACCAAATATGCTGAAATATATAACAGCAACAAAAATGAAATAAATTATCACTCCTTTAATTAGTTGTCTGCCATCATGAGAAAGTTAAAATGAACCTGATTGGTTATTACCTAAAATACTCCTGAGGCTTCTGATTTCAGCTTATATCATTCATACAGAAAACAATGGCCAGCAAGATTGGTATAACTCAGAAGATGAAAAATGTATTCTCTAGTATAAACTTCAGAGAAAAAGGGAGGAGATTAGAGGCAAATCAATGTCATTTGAAAGTGCAGTATTTTGGCATTTATTCATGCAAATGGATTCTGTGTCACTTTAGCACGGAATAAAAAAAATGATGTCAGAGGCAAAGGACTACATTATTTGTTATTCTCTGTATCTTTTCCAATGAATACCTATCAAAAAATGAGATAAACACTGGATGAGTATGAAAGCAGCAATTAAGCTTCCAAAGTTAACAATGAGGCTTTCCAGTTGGATATTTCTGTAAAAATAAAATTTCAACAATGATTTTTAAAAATGTTTCCTTTGTAATTGATTAAAATGGTGTTTTGGATGAATAGGTAGAATTGTCAAACTACTGTCACAGAAATCAGAATCCAGTGCTAACAATAGAATTTCTGATGGCTTCACAATGATCAACGTCCTAAATTTGAAGAACAAAATCAAGATTTACTTTTCAACATTAGAACCTATTAGGTTGAAAAGTCTCACTTGCTGCCAAGCCTACCCTCTTTCCAAATGTCGGAAATGCCTTTAAAAGAGTTTTGCTTGAGTCCAAGAATATAGTAATATAGCATTGAAATATTTAATATCGAAGAAGAAACAATAATGCTTCAAATTGCTAAAACTATATAAAAATACAAAAGATTATTCATTAGAAAAAAGGAAACCCAGCAAGAGTTCCAAAAGTAAAAATTTTTGCTTATAAATATGCTGTATTTTTTTTTCATTTTATTCAAAATAGATTTTTTTCTCACATGATACATCCTGATATGGTTTTATCTCCTTCTACTCCTCCAAGTTTTTCTTCATCTCCCTTTCCATCCAGATCTACCCCCTTTCTGCTTCCCATTAGAAAACAAACAGGCTTCTAAGGGACTCTAATATAATAAATGTAACATATTATAATGAGATAAAAACAAAAACTAGCATATTGGAATGTTACAAGACAAACAATTGGGAAAGGAGTTTAAAAGAAAATGAGCTCAAGAGACACATTCATTTGCACACTCAGAAATCACATAAAAACACTTAACTTGAAGACAATATATACTCAAGGGACCTGTAAGATTAAGGAGAGAAGCAAAAAAATGGGTGAAAAATATAAAAATAAAAGTAATGAGAGAAAAATAAATTAAAAGAGTCCCTGACTTAACATTCTGAAGCAAGGAATCTCTAAAAATGTCATGGAGTTGATTTTGTGTTGTCTATCAAGTGCTGGAAATGAAGCCTGCCCTTTTGAGGAATTTGTTTCCCTAGTAAGTCTCCTTTGGAAAAAAAACTAAATTTTTAGTTGAAAGCAATTCAGTCAGTGATTTCCTCTGGTTTAGGGATGTGTCTACTTCTTTCAACTCTAAGACCCATCTGCTCAATTTAGTAGAAGTTCCACGAACTTCTGAGAAGAAAATATATATTTTTTGTATTTGGTTAACATGCTCTGTAAAAATCTGTTAGGTTTATTTGGTGTGTAAAGTCAGTCAGCTCTAACATTTCTTTGTTTATTTTTTTCTGGATAACCTGTCCTTTGGCAAGTGTTCAGTATTGAAGTCTTACACTATCAGTATATTAAGGTTAATATGTGATTTAAGTTGCAGTATTGTGTCTCTTATGAACTTTGGTACCCTTGTGTTTGGTATATATATGTTAAGAATTATGATGTTCTTTTGGATTTTTCCTTTGATGAGTATATAATATCCTTCTCTATCTCTTTTGATTAGTTTTGGTTTGAAATCTATTTTTTTGTGTACCAAAATGGATACACCAGTTTGCTTCTTAGGTCTATTTGTTTGAAATATCTTTTTCCATCCTTTTACCTTGATGCTAAGGAGTGTTTCAGGGATATAGCAGAATGATGGATCATGTTTGGGAGTACTATTCTATGGGAATATCACATAATGAGATCAGTGTATCTGGATTATTAATAGATAATGAATACAAAATTGGCAGGGTATGTGAAAATGGGGTAAATGGGTTTGTGATAAGAGTAAATAGATTTGGTTAGTCACAGTAAATGAAAAGCCATGAAAAGATAATCAAATGTAACTTCTCAATGAGCTATACTGATTTATTGTTAATATCAGTTATACATATTTAAAGTAATTTGTTAAATAATGAGTCATAGACATTTTACAGATTTACATAGCCATGTTACAAGACTTAAAATACTAAAAATAAAGAAAATGAGCATTATTTGTGATAACAGTATAGCTGCTGATTATATGTGTAGATAAAACATCTATAACAGAAGAAATTATAACAATAGTGCATATTCTTTATTCTAAATTTTCACCATTTCACTTTCAGAGATTTCTAGGTCAGTCAGCCTTCATTTCGCACTTGTAGACTGAAAAGTTTAGAAACCATGGGAATATTCAAATATACATAGTATTCTGAAAGTAATCCTATATTATTACAGACACAACATAGTAATTGGTGTCATATAATAACAATAATAATATTAATAAGACAAATTTCTGTGCCTAATACCAACTCAGAGAAAGCTGCCTCATGTCAAGTTCCTTGCTTAAAAAACTGTATCTTTAATGGAAAGAATAAACTTTCCCTTTGCTCCCTCTGGAAATATTTTTATTACCTCTTTGAGAATTTCTTGCTGTTAATCCCTCCAAAGAAAGGTAAAAACCATTATTTGAATTCTTTTAGTCAAATTAAGCAAGTTTTAGTTGCTGTCAGACAGGGTTATCTCCCTAAAACAGTGTTTGGGAAAATAGCATCAAATACAGGAGGAGGTGGGGTTTATATTAGCCCTCCAGCTGGAAGTCTAAGGAGTTTTCAGGGTTTTTGTTTATATAGGAATTTGGCAAGAATTTTCAAAAATTATTTGGCAGAATATATTATCAGGGTGGAAGTTTAGGTATAGGGTGTGGAATATGTCAAAGTCAAGAAAATGAGTTAAGACATGATCAAGCCCAACTTTTCCAGAAAACAGGAATGAACTTATTTTGACTTTATAATAAGGTGACTTTTAATTTTACAATGGAGTCTGGCTGGTCCATCACTTGGAAATGATCATACTCCACCCCTTCTTTCCCCAACTCCTCAAATATCCATCTAGAGTCCATGCCCACAAAGCTGTGTGTCCTAATTTTCTTAAATATATATCAAAGGCCAATGTATGCTTCCCATATATTCTTGAATGTGTGCGCTTCCACTGGAGTGTGTTCAGTCAACCCAGGTGTGAGGGCTGTTCTTGCTTGTCAAGTTGACTACACCTGGAGGTAAGCAGCTGTAAGAGATTTCCATTTTCATTTCATTGATTTCATTTGAGTGGGCAAGATCCACCCTAAATCTGGTACACACCTTCTGTTAATGCAATATATTGTATACAACAGTAATATACAATATATATATAGTATCAATTTTGCTTCTCTAGAGAATACTGACTAATACACCAGGCTACATAAATGGACTTTACATTCATAAGCATTATCAATTGCCAATAGCTCTCTGTTAAGGGTGAGACTTCATGCCCAAATTCCCCCTGAATGTTGGGATTTGGTCTGTCTTGAGCTTGCACACATCTTGTATATGCTATCACAACCACTGTGAATTCATATGTAGCTCCCCTGCTATATTGGGAAGACACTGTTTCCTTGTATCCATCCATTGCCTCTGGTTCTTACAATCTTTTTTCCACAATGATTCCTGGTGGAGATGAAGTTATATAGTTTTCTCAGTTAGAGATGACCATGATCACTTTAAAAATCTCTTATTCTCTGCAACTTTCCCAGTGGTGGATCCCTGTGCTGATCACTATCTACTGCACATAGAAATGTCTGTGATGAGAGTTGAGGGATATAATAACCCATTGGTAAAGTAGGAAGTCATTAGGAATCAGTTTAGTACTATATCTATTCAATAGACGGGTAGTAGGAAGTTCTCCTTGGTGGCCTATGATCAGTCTCATCACATCTTCTTGTCCTGACCATGAGGAACATGTGGATTTCACCTTGTGCAGGAGGGTTTGCATGCAATCAGAAAGCTGTTGGTTACTCCCATGATATTTGTGGTACTGCTGCGCCACTGGGCATGTCTTTCCAGACCAGATGTTTCTGTGGATCTCAGAAATCACAGCTAGGTAAGATTAATTATTACTTTTAAAGCAACACGCATAGAGCTTTCCAACACTATAAAAGCCATCCAATGTGAATGAATCTTCCAAGTCACTACAGCTTGGGGTTTTCATATGCTATGGTTCAAGTAAGTGATATCTTCAACAGTGGGATCATCAAGATCTTGAAAGTAACCAATAACACTAGCAGTAGCTTATAATGCTAGTGGGATTATAAAGACTCACTTTCCCCTAACTCCAAAAGAGGTAACCAATTTCTGGTACTTGGCTTTTTATTTTTTGCGCCTCTCTCTCTCTCTCTCTCTCTCTCTCTCCATATATCTCTATACACACACACACACATTCTCCAGTAGGAGTGTATTGTGTGACATTATTTCTGGAAGATGTGAACAAATATCTACTCATCCCAAATAAACAACTGACAACAGATCATTGTCTAGGTACCAACAACATCCAACTTGGTGAACCAATGAGTTTTGGGGGCTGGTTATAAGATTATGGGTTAGGGGTTACTTCCAGGAGTAGACACAACTTCAAGATAGCTATATCACCAAAGCCCACCCCAGCATGGTTAACACCTCATGAAAGTTGGACACCTGCACCATACTGTATAATGTGCAGAAAGCTCAGCAGGTTAGATTGGGCCTGATTTTGGTGACTCAGCTGGACTGAGCCTTTTTTAGACAACTTAGACAGTCTGTTATTTTGAGTCAGTTTGGCTAGTCTTTGTTTCTTTCAGGCTGCTTGGATGATCTCTTTTTTGCAGGCTATTTGGTCTGAGCCTTTTCCAAGCAGCTCAGTTGGTCTGAGCATTACATCCATTAATCTTTACTGTGTATATACACTCAAGGGGTTGGGGTCTAGTGAATCAGTTCAGTTTTAGGGAGTACCTGAAGCTATTTTAAATTCTTTATTTTCTGTATAAATCCTTGCATCCCTGTAGGATGAATGTTTCAGTCTTGGTGTAGGAGGTCCTTCTGTCTTTGTGTTGCTTTCATTGATTAATAAAGAAACTGCTTTGAATCCCTGATAGGGCAGAACTTAGGTAGGCAGAGAAGACAAAACTGAATGATGAGAGGAAGAAAGCAGAGTCAGAGAGAAGCCATGGATCCTCCACCTGAGATGGATGCCAGTTAGACTCTTTTCCAGTAAGCCACTGCCACATGGTGATATGTAGATTAATAAAAATGGGTTAAATTACAATGTAAGAATTAGCCAATAAGAAGTCAGAGCTAAAGGCCAAGCAGTGTTTTAATTAATACAGTTTCTATGTGGTTATTTTGGGGCTAAGCTAGCTGGGTNAGGAAGAAAGCAGAGTCAGAGAGAAGCCATGGATCCTCCACCTGAGATGGATGCCAGTTAGACTCTTTTCCAGTAAGCCACTGCCACATGGTGATATGTAGATTAATAAAAATGGGTTAAATTACAATGTAAGAATTAGCCAATAAGAAGTCAGAGCTAAAGGCCAAGCAGTGTTTTAATTAATACAGTTTCTATGTGGTTATTTTGGGGCTAAGCTAGCTGGGTGGCCAGGATGAATAAGCAGGCCCTCTCCTTACAACACCGTCTTGGTAGAAACTGCCACACAATATGTAGGTAAGAGTATGATCTTTTGGAAAGGTTTGTAAGTATTATTTAGTTCACCCCATATTCCCTCTCTACTTTACCCACACATCCCTTCTCCCCATTTAACTCTTCTTGGTTATTATTCACCTTTAGATTTTTTTATACTAAGGTGTTTTAACTCTCCTACATTGAAAACCCCATCTACATGACCCTTTATGAATATCCTGACTTCTATGGCTATACCAGCTAGGCACAACATATGCTAGGGCCATTGGAGCCTTCATCGAGTGCCAGGGTCCACAGATGTGAGCCCTGTTTCACCTTGGCTAAAGGTCAGGAAGTTTGAGCTTATTCATGCTCTCTCAAAGTTGTTGACAACAGATGTGGCTACAAAAAAGAGATCCTGAACTAGTGTGTGACTAATTAATATTTTGCATATAGAGGTGTGATGGAGGAGGGTCATCTGTCTATGTGTTACTTTCATTGGTTAATA
>LOJH01066733.1:0-10307 GCA_001685095.1 Ellobius talpinus | reverse complement strand
GAAGAAGAAGAAGAAGAAGAAGAAGAAGAAGAAGAAGAAGAAGAAAGAAGATGATGAAAATTTGAATTTCAAGACAGTGCGCTTTCACAGCCATTGATATGCCAAGACCATGAAGCACAAACAGCCTTCGTGTGGAAGCTGAGACCCTGAGATATCTACCACTTGCTCCCTTTTCCATCCACTATGTCCACCGATACATGCTCTATCCCAAGCCAACCTCGAGGCTCCCTGCCCCCTTCCAAATGCCCATCCCAGTCTTCCCCTTGCCTTCTCCAAGTGCAGACCTAGGCAGCCAACCACCTTCTGTGATTCAAAGCCCTCCCAGTGCATCTCCTAAGCAAAGTTCTCCTCTATTCTACGGCTCGTCACCTCTCCCGTATTCCATTCCAGCTGCTGCTGCTCTTTGGGTGTCTAAGCCCTGTGGCCACACAGGCTGCATGGCAGTCTTTCAGAACATGTCTGAGTAGATGTTTGAGGGTGTTCAAGCCTGTGGTCACCACTGAGCACTCACCAAGACACTCATGTGTCTGTTTATAAAGACAGAGGGCTGGTGGGGCGGCACACCACTACCCTTCCAGCACTGGGAAAGCAAAGACAAGTCTAGGATGCAGAGTGAGCAGAGAGAACACACATACAAACACACACACACATTGCGGGGGGGACACCTATAATCCCAGCACTTGGGAGGTGGATGTCAGGAGGATCAAGAGGTCATAGCAAGTTAGAGACGAGCCTGGGCATCATGAGACCATGTCTTTAAAAATACTTAGAAGGAAATGTTTCACTTTTATTTTTAGTTCCTAAATATAGCTGAAAGGAAAATGTGCTTTCTATGAAGGACTTGTGGGGCTGGGGATCCAGTGCAGTTGGTAGAGGACTTGCCTAGCACACACAAAGCCCGGGGTTTCATCCTAGGACCACATCAACCAAGCAAGGTGGTGGTGTGTGCCTGGGCAGCCAGCACTTGAGAAGTAGAGGCTGAAGGATTGGAAGAACTGCACAGCTAGTTTGAGGCCAGCCTGAGCTACATGAGACCCTTCCTTTAAAAAGAGAAAAGCAAGGGTATAATCAACACTCTAGTCTTAAGTTCCTACTCTAAAGCGTCCAGCTATGGTCAAGTAACAAACCAGTTAACTTCTCTGGATCTCAGGTTCCTTCTGGTTTTCAAACAAAATGATCTTCTAGCCATGAGTTCAGAATTCAAATACAAGTACACCAGAGTCTTGCTCTCTTTCCCTCCCCAGCTCCCACTGGGTACCCATTTGGGTGAATAGACCGTGAGGCAAGGCATATTTCTTCCCCTTTGTATACCGGATGGAGGAAACAAGAGAAGCTGAATTCCTTTCACACAAGATACAATGAAGTTAAATAACAGACTTTAATTGTTCTCTACAAGAGAGCTGGATTCAATAGTCTAAGAAACTTCACATTGGTCCACTCTCTTTCCCTGCAAGGCAATGAACTGGTTCCTGGAGGGTGAGGTCAGCTCACCAGCCTGCAGCAGTCATTCCCTTTAACGTGGCCCCTGCATTCAGACCCCATTTTCACAGGCACAATTCATTGTATTAACCAGCTGCAGCTGCAATTAGGAGCTGGAGAAGCTGGGCATGTGTTTGGGTTCGAGCTGCGTCCTGTATGATTCTTCAAATACTTTGGGTTTGGCAGAAGCCAGACACATTCTGTCAAGTTCTTTCTCCCCCTTCATTGTTAAGCCCGTGTGTATTCAAGAGAAATGTGGTCCATCTGATTCTCATTCATTTTCGCTTAACTCAACAAAAAAGTTGTCTTGGAAGAACCAGAAAATGTCCAAGTGGCAAACCCAACTTATTTAATGGAAGTCTTATTAGCATCTTTCTCTCAACTCCAGACAACTTGACATTCTCCAAACAGGCCAGGCATTTCCATCTCACAGGGCCCTGCACTTGTGCACAAACCTCCATTGCTATCACCCCACTTCTGACATGTTGACTTCCAGTCATGGAGTCCCAACGGCTGCCTCCTTTGTCAGAGCTTGCTTCACGGTCCGATTCAAAGATAACCGCGTGGTCCTCTGAGCTCCTGCTCGACCTCGCTCGTAGTGTTAAGCAGCCCTTTATTCCAAGCCTACATTGTGTTGCAGGCGGTTGTAGAACCAGGTTAGCCAAGCCCTCACCGATGTCTGCCTCAGTGTTAAGCCCTTGACCTTAATTAAAGGCCTGCACAAGAAATGTCAGACAAAAATTGGCGTTTGCGGTAAAGCGCTTGCCAAAAACATTAATTATTGTGTCTATCAATGTCCTTATGTGGGCTTCCAGGTGAGAACTGAGCATGGGGTTTAAAGGACCAAAATAACCGTGGGCTTCTTCTCTTCTGATGAGAATGCTGGGGCAGGATTTGTTCCTTTTCTGTCCTGGCTGCCAGGAAGCTGGGAGACAGTCATGGCGGCCCTGTTTTATGCTTGCTCTGTTTCTTCCTTCCTTCTTTCTTTCTCTTTATTTTTGTTTTCAAAGGCTTGGTTTTCTATTTCTTCATTGTTACCTTTATAAAGGAAAAGAAAATACATTCTTCATGAGTCATTTTGAAGCACTAACAGCATGTCAAGATAAAATAATAAGGTGTCCATGACCACTCCTGTAGAACAGGTCCAGTAGTAGAGATTAAGGGATGTGTGTGCTTGTGCATGTGTGTGTGCATGTGTGTGTGTGTGTGCACGCATGTGCTATTGGTGGTGGTGGGTGGGTATGTGGTGGTGGGTGGGTGAGTGCGTGTGTGTGTGTGTGTGTGTGTCCACGCTCACGCATGTGTGTGGTGGTGGGTTACTTTGGTTTTGGTGTCCCGTTTTGAGACAGGGTCTCAATGTGTGGCCCAGACTAACCTGAACCTCACACTCTAGCCCAGCCTGGCCTTGAAATCATGGCGATCCTTCTGCCTCAGCCTCCTAAGTACTAAGATTACAGACATGAATCACTGTGCCCAACTCTAAGCCTACTGCACATGTAGAAATCAGAAGACAGCGTAGGCAGTCAGTTGTCTCCTTCTGCCCAGTGGTTCAGTGGTTTTGAAGTCAGGTCATC
Source organism: Ellobius talpinus (assembly GCA_001685095.1). Classification (NCBI taxonomy): domain Eukaryota; kingdom Metazoa; phylum Chordata; class Mammalia; order Rodentia; family Cricetidae; genus Ellobius; species Ellobius talpinus. The sequence goes on along the minus strand of LOJH01066733.1, from coordinate 7,254 downwards.
AGGCTTGGTGGCAAGGTCCCTTACCTGTTGTTTTGTTCTGTTTTTAGTATTTTAAGTTAGAATACAAAGCACTGGGTTTCGTCGTGGCATCTTCAACATCTGATTACCTTACCACTTTGCTCTCCATCATCCCCTCCCCTACTCTCCACCCGCGCGCGTGCGCACACACTCCTCTCTTCCCTCAGGTCTCCTCTGTGTCTGCTCTTCAGTTACGTGTACTCCATCACCCCCTCTGTGACCTCCTTCCCTCCTCATTCATGATCCTCTTTTGAACTCCATGATCTACAAACACTCATGTAAATACATACACACTGCTATATATAATTAGATTTATGTTCACTCTATGAGAGAAAACAGTCACACTTGTCTCTCTGAGACTGGCTTATTTCACCTAACATAATTTCCAGTTCCGTCCATTTTCCTGCTGTTATAAGGTACATACAATTTCCATACTCACTCATCCATGGACGGACATCTAGACTGCTCCCACCTCCTGGCCAAATGAACAGCTGCTGCTAACAAACATGAACAAGCAAGTTCCCATGAGAAATCGACCTAAGAGTTTTAAGGTATAAACCCAAAGAGTTGGGGCATATGATCATTCTGGTTTCCGTTTTTTGAGGCCCCTCCATACGGATTGCCACAGTGGTCGCTCGACTTTACGTTCCTAGTAGCAACGAGTCAGAGTTCCTCTTTCCCCATATCCTCGCCAGCATGTGTGGTCTTTCATCTTCCCGATGACAGCCACCGTGCCTGGAATGAGCCGGGCGCTCGAAGCACATCTCTTTTGCAGATCCCTGGTGTCGACTCAGCTTCTTGACAACACAATTTATAGCATTCGTGGTCTTCTCTGCACTTCTCAGCATGTTGCAGAGTTCCTTCCACAGGCTTTTAGCGACCGTGTGACAGATGAATGGGAAGCAAGAAGGAACTCCAAGACTTGGGGACTAGTCCAACTGGACAACAACAGACTCAGAGCTGGGAACTCAGTGCTGTGGCTCGGCCAGTTCCTTTGATCTATTTGAGATGTGGTGGCTCAAGCCTATAATCTCAGTATGTGGAGGTTGAGATAGGAGTATCACAGTATACATGAGGGCAACCTGAGCTACATAGTGATTTTGAGGCCAGCCTGGACTACAGAACAGGAGCTTATCTCAAAAAGAAAAAAAAGACATCTAAAGCCATTAGCACATGACCTTTCAGGGATGGTTGTGCCTAGCCCTTTCCTCTTTCCCTCTGTGTCTTTGCTTTCACGAGGTGAGCAGCTTCTCCTGCCACTGCTTCCGTGGCATGCCGCCTCAACAGGCGCAAGGACAAATGGGCCAAAATAGCACGAACTCAGACCTCTGAATCCACAGCCGAAACCCAGCTTTTGTCTTCTTGTTATTGCATTTAATTGCACTAACAGAAGGATGTCTCACACTGCATGCTCCAAACTGGCAGTTCTTTTATTACAGTTTGTTTGCATGTTTGTGATTATTTGATTGCTCTCAGCTCCCTGTGGGTTAGGATTGCATCCTTATTTATGCTGATATTCCTTCTCAGTGTCCGGCTCTGGGCCACACACACACGGATGGTGTTCCCTAAACCAACTTCATAAATGAAGGAGTCCATTTGTTTTACACACCCATGTGCAGTCGGCCTCCTAGTTCTTAGACTCTTGTGTAGCTCGTTGAGGGGGTGGATGCTTGGCACAAAGACTTCTGTAAAATCTTTTTTTCAGGCTTATTACAATGGTAATGCAAGGTTTGCCAACAAGTATGGGGGGGACTTCAGAACGGTAAGTGGAGCACCCTCACTTTCTGGACCTGGTAAAGGTTTGGCAAGCAAGACCCAGCCAAAAATTCTTAAAACTATACTCTAGGAGAGAGTCAACCATGTCCTTTCAAGAAACTGACCAGCCAGTGGAGAGAACAGGCGTCACTGTGGTGTCACACATGCTGGCAACTTCTCCGAGTCTGGAGAAGGCAGAGACCATTGAAAGGAAGACGAAATGGGTGATGTTATATCAAAATGAAGGCAAAGCCACTCTGCACTGGGCTTGCCTAGGCAGACAACTGGATTTTTCAACTAATCACACATATTTTGTTTGGTCCTGACTTACTGTCTTGTTTCTAGAGTGAGGTCTCACCCTATTACAGGCGAGCCTCAAACTCATGGTGGTTTTCCTGTCTCTGCCTCCCATGTGCTGGGATTGCAGGTCAAGGCATCACATCAGTCTCAAAGATATTTTCTAACTTGGTCTTCAGCAGAGCTGCAAAGAGAGTTAAGGCAAGCTGAGGGTCTAGCTCAGCTGGTCCAGCACCTGTCTCACATGTATATAACCCTGGGTTCAACCCCGGGGCAGCTCACAACCCAGGCATGGTTCTACATGTGTGGAATCACAGCACTCAAGGGGTGGAAGCTAAGAGATCAAAGATCAAGGTCATCCTTAAAATAGTTTGAGATTTGCCTGTCTCAAAAAACCTAGAGCATGTAACATGCTTTAAGTCAAGGACTTGGGGGGCTAAGTAAGGAGGGTGTCAACCTAGTCTACATAGTGAGACCCTGGAGAGGAGAGAGGAAGAGAAAGAGGAGGAAGCAGAGGCAACAGCATGCTGTAGTCCTAAGAGCCAGCAGGTCAACCACTCTTTTCATTTCTTGCTTTGGGAATACCTCGACTGGGGCCAGCAAGATCAATGGTCAAGAACTCATCTATTCGTTCACACCAGTCTTGTGCCTTAGACTTGCTCCATCTCCCTCTTCCACAGTACCAACTGATCAGAGGACTGACCCAAGATCATGTGTAGCAGCCAAATCCAGACTAGAGCCCAGGCCTTCCCGCTCACCAGTCAGGCCCCAGCCCGGCATGTATCAGCTCTGTGGTGAGACAAAAGCAAGCATTAAGCTTCTCCCTGCTGCCCAGGACATCCAGCAGCTGAGTAACTGGAGCTTTGTTTTCAGGTCAGTGGTTTCTGCCCCCTGTACGCTGCTCCATGGTCTATTATCTCTTTGTGGTTTTGCTCTCCCCATAGGCATTCCCAAGACATCTGCAAATAAGCGGCTGGTCTCCTGGTGCTATTTTTTTTCTTTTATCTGAGCTGGTTTTCCAGCAACCTAATGCAAGCATGGCACAGCTATCTTAAATTCCAAGAGACAGATAGGTTAAAATCATTAGGTGGGGCTTGCAAAATCACCTTGTCTATAAGGTGACTCAATATTCTTTCCTGTAGAATAACACAAAAGGCTGGGGGCCTCATTCAGTAATATTGCACTAACCTAGGAAACATGAGGCCCTAGGTTCAATTCCTAACACTACTAGAGCTTAAAATTAAGGCTTTGAGTTGTAGGTTAGTTGGTAGAGTACTTGCCCAGCATGTACAAGGCCGAGTTCTATTCCCAGCACGGCATAAATGAGCTATAGGCGGTACACACCTGTATACTCCGAGCGCTCAGGAGGTAGAGGAAAGAAAATCAGAATTTCAAAGTGACCCTAGGCTACATACTGAGTTCAAGGCTGGCTTGGGCTACATGAGACCCTGCCTCAAAAAGTAAAATCGTAATGATAACAACAGTGATGATAAAGTAAAAATAATACAAACATCTCTACTTCCTAGCATTGCTGTGAGGATAAAGACTGGACATCACGTAGAAAGCACAGGAGACACAGACACTCCATCAGCTGTCACCGGGGGAAGGCCCACCACCACCTCTATGTTTAAGGCAGAAAAGGGTGAAGTCAAATTTAAATGAGTTCTTTCCGAGGAGACAAGAAATCAACAGGAACAATGAATGTGATTACCCAGTGTCCAGTGTTTCCTTGGCTATTTGTTGTCAGAGCTAGGAGCCTGGGTAGAGCTGGCCCCGTCTCATCCCAGCTTCTGCTTCATCCCCCAGTGAAGTCATAACGCTGGGCTTGCTCGTCTGTCTGTTGACACTGTCAGCCTGTGAGTCACGGATTCAACAGGATGACTTGCTGCAGTCATCAGGATTGCATTGAACAGGATTGACTGGAAAATGTTCCCTCATCTCAGCTTTTCTTTTTCTTTACAAGCTAAGAAACGCACTTGGTTTTGCAGCACAGAGTTCGAGCTTTTTATTTATGTGACAGTCTTTTCAACACGTCAGCAGAGGGCCCACCGTGTTCGTGTTTTGCTTTACGGAGTGACATTCTCTCCCTGCCTCTCCTTCTCCTCTTCCTGCTAACTATTATATCTAAAGCAAACAGTTGCAGGACAATGGTTAGATTGCACTTGAATTTGATGTTTACTTGACATTTACACACTGGCCAGGCTGGACAGCTCAGACATTCCAGAACAGGGGCTCAGCCAGCAAAGGACTGTGCTCAGTTGCAGCCTCTCCTGAATAACCAAGATCCTGAGTCAATGGGACATAGCTGTGACATGTGGCTTAGGCTGATTCTTGTGACTGAACTAGGGTATTGGTGGGAGGGGGATCATCCGGATATTTCTGGTATTCCCAGGAAATCTCCCCCTTACCTGTGGAGTGGAGACTAGTCAGACCCATGAGACTCGGTCCTGCCAGCCTGGACTCCTGCCTGCAACAGTTGTGGGGGTGCAAGCCTCCCAGTGATGGGTTTGTCTCAAGATGGGCTGAAAATGACTGATATTTCATTTCCAGCTTCCCCACTTCTTCAGCAAACTTGGATAATATCCACTGCGCAGGGTTGTTGTGGGTATGAGGTATGCCAACTTCCTAGGCAGTTCCAGGCTCTGAGAAGCCCCCAGGGAGGGCTTGCTTGCCTGGGTGTGTGCCAAGACGGGTGGGAAGAGGGCTCCCAGAAGCACATACCACAGGCTTCCTTCGTCACTGCCGTCTGATGCCTGAGCTTAGACAAACGTCCAGATACCTGCTTTCTCATGCCAGCCCTGCGAGCAAAGAGCGAGTACCCTCTGCTCACCAGGCCCGATTCTGCTTGTGTGGGCTAGGGCAGGGCTACTCCATGTCCATTCTAGCTTGGTACACTTTCCATCTTTCCAGAGCTGGGGAAAAGTCCAAGCTTCCTTACATAAAGGTCTCAGTAACCCAGATGGTTACCCGTGCAGATACTAGTAGATTGGTGTTGCTGTGACCACACTGCCAGGCCAACATAATATAAGGAAGGAAAGGTTTATTGGAGAATCACAGTTTCAGAGATTTCTGTCCTCGACAGTGGGGAGGGTGAGGCGGCAGTCCAGTCCAGAGTTCAAGGAGCCTGTGCTTATGGCTATTCACACGGCCATGGTCTGGCAGGGGCTCAAACCAGAGGACAGTACAATGTGCACAGGCCCACCCCTAATGACCTATTTCTGCCAGCTAGGCTCTGCCGTCCAAAGGATCCAGAGCCTCCAAAACAAGGTCCTAAGTTGGGGACCAAGGACTCAAAATTTTTACCTATTGCTGACCATTCATATTTAAACTACAATATAGAGTGAGATCGTAACATATGCCCTGGGCAGCAGGCACAGAAGCTAATAGATGGGGTGGGGGCAAGTAGCTCATGTGGGTGGGTGGTAGAGCACTTGCCTAGCACACGTAGATCACTGGTAGGAAGGAGGGGGGAAGTCAGGAGGAGGGAGGGAAAGAGAGAAGAGAAACCAGATCAAGGTTTGGTGGTGCATGCATTTGGTAGACATTGGCAGGAGAGCTTCTACAAGTTCAAAGCCATCTTGGGGAACATAGTAAGACCCTGTCTCAAAACTAAAACAAAATCAAAGATGAGAGCCAGATGTGATGACACCCATGCCTGTAATCTCGTCGCCATAATCCCCGTACTCAGGAGGGTGAGACAAAAGATCTTGACTTTGAGACCAGCCTGGGCTACATACTGAGTTTCAGGCCAGCCTGGACTATGTAGGAATATCACTTCAAAAAAATTAATTTCCATATATATACTAATATGGGAACTCTGATGTTTTACATATAAAGCTATTCATTGAGGCCGTGTCTGGATAGGTGGTAGGTTGAAATTTTTAATTAAAACACACATTGATTGTTTCTTTAAGAAACGAAAATAAGCAGGCATTACTTTTTCAAATAAGACCAAAAAGTATTACCCTTAAATACTAAAAGAAGCAAAGGACTTTTGCTAAGCATGACATAATTCATAAATGTTCTCTGACATTCTGGATCTCTTTTGAAATGATTAGGATGGAATCAAAAGGCAAGACCTGCCAGAATAAGAGGGTGCTATACTGATGGAGGAATGGGCAGAGACTAAATCAGGGAAAACTGAAAATAAAGAAACCGAGTCAAGGAGCCCTGAAGGCTCATGAAGTACAGTCATAAGCAACTTGGAAAGTGAGGAGTGGGTGGTGGATGAGAACAAAACTATGGATTGAAAAGCCCATATAAAGGGGCAAAGGGTGCAGCTCAGTGGTAGAGTCCTTGCCTAGCATGTGGGAGGACCTGGGTTCAACTCCAGCACCGAAAGGGAAAAAAAAAACAATGAAAACCTATGTAAAGTCAAATTGTCCAGGCTGGCAGCTACTTGAGAATTTCAGATCAGAAGATAAAATGTTCAAAGCCTGCCAGAGCAACAGAATGAGTTCAGTGGCAGCCTAGGTAATTCAGTGAGATCCTCACCCAAAATATATTTGGGACCAGGTTGCAGTGGTATACGTCTAGGCTCAGCAACTGGGAGGCGGAAGCAGGAAGATCAGGAGTTCAAGGTCATCCTTAGATATGGGCTAGACAAGTGCTCTACCAACTAAGCCGTAGCCACAACACCCCCTCCCTCAGGCCTGTTCTCCTGCAGCTCAGGGGGGCCTCCACTTGCTGTACAGCAGAAGACCCCAGACTCCTAATCCTCCTGCCTCCACCTCTGGAATTCTGGGATTTCAGAAGTCTACCAACATTAGCTAGCTCTTAGTTTGTATGGCTCAATGTTACTATCTTCCGGATTTAACAAAACCAAGAAACAAAAACACAAGCCTTCGCCAGTTATGACCCCAACCCATTTAGTATGAGTCTCAATTTGCAACTGGCCCCAGCTAAAAAAGCACCTCTGAAATTTAGGTGAACCTGGTTGGTCCTAGACTCCTGCATTGCCTACAATACCACTGACTGGAGGACCACAACCAGGAGACAATGCATTCCAATCTCTGAGCCAAAACAGTGCATCATGGCCCAGTGTTGGGTACTGCAGAAGTAAGTCAAGTCTCATGGATTGAGGGGCAAAAGTAATATTAGTGGCACCTTTTGTGTCTAACATTTCACTTAATGTAGTGAAAGGGGAGCAGGCCTGCTTTTCATCTGGCCCAGCTCCTGCACGGC
>LOJH01066732.1:0-10307 GCA_001685095.1 Ellobius talpinus | reverse complement strand
ACTGGACTGAGCTCCCAAGGTCCAGTTGAAGAGCAGATGGAGGGAGAATATGAGCAAGGAAGTCAGGACCACGAGGGGCTTGGTCCACCCACTGAGACAGTGTGTCTGAGCTAATGGGAACTCACCAACTCCGGCTGGCCTGGGACTGAAAGAACATGGGATCAAATTGGACCCTCTGAATGTGGCTGACAATTGGGTCAGACTGAGGGGCCAATGATAATGCCACTGGGATTTGTCTTTACTGCATGTACTGGCTTTTTGGGATCCTATTCTATTTGGATGCATACCTTCCTAAGCCTGGATTTAGTGGGGAGGGCCTTGGACTTCCCATAGTGCAGGGTACCTTGCCCTCTCTTAGGACTTGGGGGTAGGGGAGGAGGCTGTGTGGGAGAGCGGAAGGGAAGTGGGAGGAAGGAAGTGGAAATTTTGATTGATATTATTTATAAAGTAATAAAAAAGAAAATGAACTCAAAGGCATCTTTGGAGGCTATTGTCTCATAAAGTTCAGTCAGGGCTTTTCTTTTTTTTAATCTTATTTTATTTTTATTAAAGGTATATTATATTTTCTCTGTCCATTTAGGTACTTTCAATATTCACGATTGCTTTGGTTTATTGTTTTATGGGATGACTGAGGGTTGGAATTCATGGCTCTCTTTTTCTATATCTTCTATGTTTCTGGTGCCTTCTCTTGGACTCTTTTTTGTCCCCTTCTGATGTGTTACTTTTTGTTTTATCTTATTTTATATATTTTATTATTATCCCTTAGAAGCCTGCTTATTCTCTATGCTTATAGCAGATCAGGGAATTTGCTATAAGATGGTATATCTTAGTAATATCAGAAGGCACACCCAGAAAGTTTCACCAACATAACTGCCTAGAAGGTGGGAAGAACAATGAAACCACAATGGAGATGCAAACACGGGTAGGGAAAAGCCCGCAAGGCCTCTGTCCTACACAAAAGTTACTGAGGAAAGCTGGGAGTGGGAGAGGTGGTCCTTCCCAGGAACAATGCATAAATTGTTGGTCCAGTAACACACACACACACACACAAACACACACACACACTAGCATCACAATGGATGGAGTGGGCTATATTTAGAAATATATATGTACATACACTTATATGCATGCAATAACAATTAATGAAAGAAGAGGCCACAGATTTGAAGGAGAGAGGAGAAGGGTATATGGGAGGATTTGGAGGGAGACAAGGGAAGATACAAATGCTGTAATTATATTACAATCTCAAAAAATTTTAAAATATAAAAAAGAAATAAAAATTAGACTAGCAATACCCCCCAAAAGAAGCCTGCTTATCCTCTAATGAGAGACAGAAAAGGGAGTGGGTCTGGAGGGGAGGGGAAGTGGGGAGATCTTAGGGGAGTATAGGGAAGAGAAACTGTAATTAGGATATATTCTGTGAGAAAAAGAATCCATTACCAATAAAAGGAAAAAGGGACATTATCAAAGAATTAATAAAATAGTTTTTAAAATGGAAAATAGTTCTGTTTCAGTGTCAATGATATTTTTAATTGCACAACTCTGGACTTTCCATTTTAGCAGAAACCTCTTTAAGGAATGAAAATCAGTGCCACCATGGACTTGTGTTCTTCATATCTCTGTTCACTTAGGTTCCTGAGAGGTGAACTGTTTTAGTTAGAGGTTCCATTGCTTTGGTGGAACATCATGGTTGAGAGCAGCTTGGGGAGGAAAGGGTCTATTTCAGCTCAGAACTCTCAGGTCACACTCCGTCAGTAAAAGGAGGAAGTCAGGACAGGAACTGAAGCAAAAGCTGTGGAGGAGCTTTGCCTACTGTCTTGCTCCTCAAGGCTTGCTCAGCCATTTTTCTTCTGTCATCCAAAACTATCTGACCAAGGCTAGTACCACCCACAGTGAGCTGTATTTCCCCACATCTATCATAAGTCAAGAAAATGCTCCACAGACTTCCGACAGAATGATCGTAGGGAAGCATTTTCTCAATTGAGAGTTCCTGCTCTCAGATGACTCCAGCTTGTGTCAACTTGACTAAACAAAACACAAACCAAAACCAACCAACCAACCAACCAACCAACCAAACAAACAAACAAACAAACAAAAATCTAGCCAGTACATGGATCATCATGCAGTTGAAGAAGAGAACTTGGCAGATTTCAAACTGAGTCTTATTAATCATTACATGAGAAAGCCAAGAAGTTCTAACATGAGGAAGCACACACTAATACTTAAGTGGGGGTGTTCAGGAAAATAAAATGTGAAATGGTTGGACAGAGAGGGAACCTTTCACAAATTGTGATCCATTGTTGAGCTAAGCTTGAGATCTGTAGTCCCCACAGGCTCTGACAGTCTTTATGCTCAGGTCCCAACCTCTGGTCTTCACAAATTCCTCTCACTGACCTGTCCAGGGCTGCCCCTGCCTTTTTCTCTTTAGACATTTTCTTCTTTCCTTGGGTCATCCCAAAATTCTTTAATTTATTCTGGAATATTTTCTCTTTCACACCACCTATTCTCTGCCTCTCAAACTAATTAAATCTGGGTATCTGAGCAAAGTGCACTGTCTTCAAAGCTCTGTTGAGGAGACACCACTCCCTTCCATACTACATAGGCACTAGTACCCAGTGTTGGCATTCTCTTGGCTCCTCATCCCATTTCCAAGTCATTTATTTGCCATCTTCATGGCAAAGCATTGATATCAGTATTAGTTGGTGCCATTAGTACCACTGTTCTGAGAGTGGTACTGAACAACCATTTTCTTCTCCTCACTTATTAAAGACTTTGCCCAGGTCCACATCTTTTACCCTACTTAAGCCCTTTGCTCTGCTCCAGAATCAGTAGTGGTACTCATCATGTGGAGAGCCATTAATGTGATCTGGAAAAGCCTAGAATCTTAGACCTCCTCAAAACATCTATTTCTTCATAATTCACTTGAGAACCTTACTGCAATATTGTTAGCAAGATTGTAGTTAAATACAGCACATCCAAACTCTCTGAGTTTTATAAATGACATGCTGTTTAGTTTTCTATGGTCTGTATCAATTTTAATAATAGGATTATTATTTTCCCAGTTGAACCTTGGACCCTCTTTCATGCAAGGCAAGTACTGAACCTTTGAGCTATATCACTAAAACAAAATACTTGTTTGAAGATGGGAGGAAGTCAATTTTGAACCATCTAATTTAATATTTTGTAGAGGAATAGGAAAGATAGGTTTTGACAGAGTTTTCTACAGTTTTTGTAGAATCAAGTATATTAAAAATTCCCATCTGTCTGTCCGTCTGTCTGTCTCTCACTCTGGCACCCTGGATTCCACCATCCTAGCACCCCAGGAAACCCTTGTTTTCAATTATCCAAACTCTGTAGTCCTATGGTGCACTGGACCCTGCCAATATACAGGTCTGGAAGTACTGGAAGTTTCCTGAACCTTGCAAGGAAGGAGGTATGAGAACTTGAGGGAACGGGATAGTAGCTATGGGGGAAGGACAGAGATGGAGAGCAAGGAAAGAGATATCTTGATTGAGGGAGCCATATGGGACTATCAAGAATCCTAGCACTAGATAAATTCCCAGAAATACACAGGATGACCCCAGCTAAGACCCTAAACAATAGTGGAGAGGGTACCTGAACTGGCCTTACTCTGTATGTAGATGGATGACTATCTTATCCTATTTCCCCCATAAGATCATATACACTTTAGTCTTTTAGGATCTTTTATTCATCATTTTAGGGAAAAACTTGATTATGTTGCCTAGGTCTTTTCTCAGAGCTGTCTGCATGTCTTTGTTCCTTAGACTGTAAATGATGGGATTGAGCAGAGGTGTCAGAATGGTGTATGTCATTGCCAATAGTGTGTCGTCTCTGAAAGAGTCACTATTCTTGGGTCTCAAATAAACAAAACAAGCAAACCCATAGTGTATGAACACCACAGTGAAGTGGGAGGAACAAGTTGAAAAGGTCTTATATCTCCCCCTGGTGGAGGGCATCTTCACAGCTATTGTCACAATGAAGACATAAGAAACCATGATCAAAATAAAGCTGCCCACCAACACAAAGGCAGTGAATGCAAGGAGAATCACTTTTTGATAAAATGTGTAATTACAGGCAAGGGAGACCACAGGCTCGATATCACAAAAAAAGTGCTGAATGATGTTGGAGTTACAAAAAGACAAGTTGAATATTATGATGACAATACACAGAGAAACTGAGAAGCCGACCACTCCAGAGGCCATGATGAGCTGGAAGCAGATCTTTTGAGTCATCAGGATTGGATAATGTAGGGGGTTATGGATGGCGGTGTAACGGTCATAGGACATGGCAGACAAGATGAAGCAGTTGTTGCCTCCCAACCCAAAGAAGAAAAACATCTGTGTGGCACACTCAGGGAGAGAAATGGCCTTGCTCTCCGATTGCAAGTCCACTAACATTCGGGGTAGGATCACCATAGTGGTGCAGGCTTCTGAAATGGACAGAGCAAAGAGGAAAAAGTACATGGGAGTGTGAAGGTTGTGGTTGAGCTTGATGGCTGACATGATCAATGCATTTGCTAGGAGGATGGTCACATGGGAGAGGAGAATCACAGTGAAGAGTAGATTCTGTAGTTCTGGGAAACTGGAAAATCCCCACAGAAGGAATGTGGTCACTGTGGTATGGTTGCCCATCCTCCTGGTGGCAGCACTTTTGGCCAGGCAGAATGTGTACTTAAGCTGAAGTTTCAGAGACAACTGTGACGAGATTCTTCAATGATGTCACCAGGATTTTCATCAAGGTCACCTGAGTTAACAAATTTAATAACGACAGGAGAGTCTTGGATGCCAGTGACTGAGGGCAAAGTTAGGAATCTAAATGATAAGAATATTTCTAGTAAGTAAGTCTGTTCAAACTCCATAGGTTAGGGCTTAGGCTTGTTGGTCGATGTAGTCCAACAGTGGCTGGCTCACGTTGAAAAGTCCAAGAATCTGAGAGTTGTTTAGACTTTGATATTGGATGACTCAGCCGGTCCCCATTCTACATCGGAACTACAGAGAAGTAGGTTCTAACGCCAGTGAAGCAATGCATCAGCAACAGGATAGATGAACTTGCTGGTGAGAATGAGGGCAAGCAGGCAGAGCTTCCTTCTCCCATGTCCTTTCATATAGCCTGGACCAGAAGGTATAGCCCAGATTTAGGATGGGTCTCCCTACCTCAAATTATCCAGTCAAGAAAAATCCTCACAAGTGTGCCCAGCTGCTTGGGTGTTAGTTGACGACAGATGCAGTCCAATTGACAACCAAGATTAGTCATCACAGTGACAATTTTGAAAATAACTAGATGAGATAAGCAATTTACCAGGCAATTTCAGACTGTTTTAAATATACAATAATAATAATATTAGTAATTCTTAGTGAGCTAGTTCAATGACTTTGTAGTTGTTGTGAACATTGCATTGAAAGCATCTGGGGTTGGAGTGAGTTTTGAGAACGGTGTCATTTTAGACTGTCAGTCAAATTTAGTCATAGGCGTTTGATCAGCATTATTTTCCAGCTGCTATATTCCAATGGTTTTGCAGTAGAGACTTGAAGGAACCACTTTAAATTCCTGAGATCAATTTTTACATCTTATTTCTAACTCATTTGTTTATTAAATTTCCAGTCCATACAGAAATTTATGGCAAAGAATAACATGAGGACTGTGCATATTGTTTTGATTTAAACTTCAGTCACTGTTAAATCATAGAAGACAGTGATTAAAAAGAAAGAGGAGTACAGACAGTGAAAGAGACACTGGCTGGAAATCAATCTATAGAATTCACAGGAATTAATGTAAACAATGATATATCATTCTGCTCTTTGAAGAGTTGCTATTTTCTAATCAGTACTGAAGATTCAGGAACAGAATATGAGTCCAGCCATGTGACCAGTATCCCCTCAACACAGAAGATGAACTACAAAGTATGCTGGGATTATACAGTGTTCATATAACCCTCATAAACATATGTGGTAGGTATCATCATTCAGATTTTACAAAGAGTGGCTGAGTGACTAGTAACAGTCATGAGTTTATTTAGCTTATATTGACTAAACACCCTCCATGTGCATTTCATTGCCCAAGAAACACAGTATAGATCCAGGTGTACAGATATCTGTCATGTGGTAGTGCATGGCTATTGTCTGTTCAATCAGCAAAGGCCTGTGTGAGGAGGTGAGATACTTAAGTGGATTGCAGAATGACATGTGAAGAGCAGGAGAGAGGATATTACAGGCATGCCTAACAAAGGACTTCATGTGAGCAACAAAACGTTCTCCAGTAATTGTCCCTGAAACTCTTGTGGTTTATCTTTAAGATCAGATTTTTTTCCTCTGAAGGTTTCTCAGCTTATTTATCTCTAAAGGAAGGTCCTTGCCATGAAAATTCCTTCAACTACTGGTCACCTTTTGTGACTATAAGTCTAACCTCTATGGAAAAAGGCGTTCAGTTTTCTTTGAAAATGATTCAGCACCTTCCAAGTATTGAAAGCAGAATATTTATAGCTAATCTGGCCACATCATGTCTCTTGTATTTTTAAAAGTTATTTATAGTCATTAGAGAGATTTAATGGCTCCATTTTAAACTTGTTTCTCATCTTTATGCCCAACAAGTTACTTCCTGAATTTCAAATTTAATACTCTATTTTAAATATAATGTGTGCTTTTAATTGCATTGGGTATTTCCCATAGAGTGAAATTCCATCTTTTAAGTTTATTAAACACACACACACACACACACACACTTCATTCTTCACACTGTGACCAGATGTTAGAATTCTAAAGACAGGACATATTAATCAATCTGTTGATAGTGTCAAAAATAGTATGTAGGTATCCAGTATTCCTAGAACTAGACATAAATGCCTCAGCATGAATTTCAGTTTTGTTTATAAACAAATAGAAAGGTTTCTTGATTCAGTCCTACTCTATCCCTACCTATCCTACACTCATACCAGATGATGCCCTCTGCTTTCCAAATGTAGCCCAATCCTTCTGTTACTTTGCATATGGTATTGTTTCTGCCTAACTTTCCCCTTTTCATTAGAGTCCTCCATATTTTAAATTCATTTGCCTCTACTCATTTGTCATTCTCTGGGCTCTGGAATCCAAGCTAAAATGCCTCCTCCATTTTACTTTATCACTTATTTAGATTTTTGTAGTAGTTTCTAGTCTCTGTTTTCTTGTTCCTATACTCTTCCATATCAAATGTCCCATTATGGTATTCCTCCTCTTTGTAGAAACTATTGCTTCCAAAATTTTGGTGATAGTTACCTTTCCATAACTGGGACCCAAATATCTAAAGGAACATCAAAGGGAAGGACTGTTTATTTGTATCTCAGTTTCAGTCTGTGGTTGCCTGATTCCACTGCTTAGGGTCTGAGGTGGTGGTGACATGGGAACTCATACAAGAGGAAGCTGTTTGCCTCATGAAAACGCAGAGAGAATGCCTTTGCTTCCCAGTTTCCCTTCACCTTTTGCCTCTTATTCCATCTGTGTGAGTCTAGCCTGTGGGATGATCCCACATAATTGGGAAGCTCCTCTCCCTTATTCAATGCTCTCTGTAAATTCCTCACAGACACACTCAGAGGTGTAAAGTGGAACTTTACTAATCTCTTAGTGACTTCTGTAATTTTTACTAAATATTTCTGTTGTCCAGTACTCTTTATCCTCACAGCTGCCATGAGAGACAAGAGCTACTGCAGTGGTCTTCGCTGCAGTGACAAGGAAATGATGGCTCTGAGAGGTTCTTTGCTCTGCAGGTAGTTACTGCACCTGTTTGGCATAGTCACAGAAAGGCAACAGGAGTCTGGAAAACCTCTGCTTGTCTCTTTGACTGTAAAATTTCCCAATATGAATGTATTTAAGGTCTTGCCTGTCCATAATCATTTCCCGTTGCCAAACTTCTCTTTGTGAGAAAGCTTTCAAGAATCCCAGTTGTAGCTTCTTGTTTTTTGATCTTCCACTTTTGTGTGTTGATGCTCTCACCTGCAATGCCCTTTCTGACAGAATGTTCAAATGTTACTTGCCCTGGAAAAGCATTCTAAACTTCTCTGCCTGTGTTAATCATTTCTTTGGGCTTTCTAAATATTTTGTTTTTTAAAGGTTTGTGTGTGTGTGTCTGTGTGTGCACGCATGTATGCTTAAAACAAGCTTAACTTTTGCATTGGTAGGAGAGTGATTCATTCTAAAATGCTGTGTCCCCCATCCTAGAGTGTCAGTCTAGTGAATATAGGTTTTTGACCATGACTAGCTCAGTGACTGTAGGAAAAAGCTTGTTTGCTCTCCAGACACATTTCCACAACGAACACTCATGTGTATGTGCTAATTCCTTTACAACATAGTCTTTAATATATTTGTATTTGCTTCATTTTGGCAGTTGTCCAATGTTCTCAGGACTCTGCACACTGAATATAGTGAATGAATGTTTAGGTGTTTCACTCCTTTTTGCTTAATTGCATTTATGAATGATGAACAAGCTATCAAGGCAACAAAAATGTCAAGTGCAGGAGTGGTTGCTTAGAGCCTGGGAGAAAGAAATTATCTCTGCATTCCTAGCCACTACCCCTACTTGATGCAGTA
The DNA here is from genome assembly GCA_001685095.1 of Ellobius talpinus. NCBI lineage: Eukaryota > Metazoa > Chordata > Mammalia > Rodentia > Cricetidae > Ellobius > Ellobius talpinus. The sequence continues at coordinate 1,731 of LOJH01066732.1, read as the reverse complement.
TGAAATCACACCTGATGTACACAAGTGGTCTTTTATTAAGGGAATGTTAAAATTGCTAGAATTTGTGAGAAACAAACAAAAACAAACAAAAAACCCTACTGTGGGATAATGCTTTTGTATTCTGCAAAGATTTGTCACTTGTATTGGTTTAATAAAACGCTGATTGGCCAGTAGCCCCTCACACTCATTACAAGTTCTTGGTGTTTTCAAGAGAGTAATACCAAAGTACCAGGGATGTCTAGCTTCTACAGACTTCGTCAATGACTTTGACTGATGGTCTCACAATGATTTTTGAAACTTGTCATATATGTGATGATAAATTCCCCAATCTTTTGAAATAGAGTGGGACAAGGACAGTGAGATGTTATTTTAATCCTCCATTTTTCTTGACTGCCACAAGACAACAAGATACTTACAATATTGCATCAATTGATATTTTTCCCTCTGAACATTATCAGGACCTGCATCTGGATTTCCCATCCTGTTCTCTGTTTTCCATCCATCACTTCCCTGTGCACTTTTCTTGGCTTCACCTCTATGAGGAACAAAAAATGGCAACATTATTAACTTCCTTGTCATCTTTGCCCACACTTCCCCTAATACCTTATACCAAGCAATAAACAGCCTCTGGATCTTGATTTTGAAAAAAAAAAAAACAAAAAACAAAAAGCTAAGCACATACTCCTTGTAAGGAACAACAATAACAAGAAGCTCCCACAAACCCCTCACCTTCTCAAGGAGGTGAGTCACCTTGCACTCTCTTAAAACCAAGAAGTGAGAGCATCTGAAGAATTTCATCTCTCCCTTCAGGGGTGGCATTCTCTGAGAATTTATACAACACATGATGCAGGAATGAGCAGTGAATCTGCTTTTGTCATGTGGATGTTTGTGACCAGTCGCAGAAATTAGTCTCTTACAATTTAAGATGTCTTCCCACATTCCTTAAGGGTGGGGCTTAAAACACTCAAGGTTTTAATGAGAGTCCAGGGGCCACTGGAGATGATTATCTTGAGACTGCTTTAGAGACTAGAAATTATGTGTTTATGGGGATTTTATCCAATGTCTTCTCTACCCAGGGCTTTCTAATTCTTGAGAAGTGATAAGGACTTCCTCTGTTTATTATTTTTATAAATATCTGGAAATGGTTTAAGAGTAATGTGTTAAAAATATCTTGGGGTACAAAGGATTCTGTGGGGGTGTATTTACCTTTTGTATAACACCATTTATTTTATGACTTTGGATCTCTGCCAAGTTCTTCATTCTTCTGCTACTGTATTTACATGGTAAAAGAATGAATGTTATGAGATTATTGCCTGGGGAAGCAGAAGTAGCCAGACAGGAAGAGAAGGAACAAGTAATATAATCTGTGTCATTAATTTGTCACAAGGCAGCTTTGTTGAGAAGATGCTGCTTACAGAGAACATTCACTCTCATACGAATCCCTGCTTAGTGCACTGACATTGCTTTTTCTTGTAAATGGCTTCTAAATGATCATCTCAGCATCTGTATCTCAAACTCTTTACCACTTATGGTACTATAATCACACCTTCTCTTCAATATTCACTCTCATAACTTCAGATACTACAGCAAAATATCCAACACATTATTCTAGGGCAGAATTGAGAGCTCAGACTGCGAGGTGCCTGATGCCTAAGCCTGAGGACCTGGCTTTGATGGCCAGCATCTGTAAGAAGAACCATATAGAGGCCCTTGAATGTTTTTTATTTCAGA
>LOJH01066728.1:0-10307 GCA_001685095.1 Ellobius talpinus | reverse complement strand
CTCTCTCTCTCTCTCTCTCTCTCTCTCTCTCTCTCTCTCTCTCTCTCTGTTAGGGCTGGCCAAAGTGGTAAAGACCCAGTTGTCCCCCCATCTCTCTCTCACACACACATTTTCTCTGAAGTCAGATCAGATGGGGTTCAGGGGAAAGCCATGGAGCTATTCATACCTCACAGCTTTCTACAAGAACCAGCAAAGAAACCCATCATACAACAAAGGGGATGGAGAGGGCGACTTGGAAGGACTAAGTTGGACCTCTCTGCACAGGCTGTGTAATGTTGGACAAGTCACCTAGCCTTTCTGAGTCATCATGACCTCATCACCAAAGTTGGGAGACAGCAGGATCAAACTCCCTGGCTGTGGGAAGGATTCCATCATGTGCGCTTTGCTACAGGACCCCACGCATAGGCAATGAATGACAATGTGCTTGTAAATGCTTTTCCCTGGGGTGCCCAGGATGACTGATACTTAGGGCGGTGCATAATGACTAGGGGACTTAGGGGATTCCTTTTCCAGATCTGTGGACACTATGGGGACAAGGGACAATGGCTGTGGCTCCAACCATTCATCACCCGCACCCGTGAAAGAGCTCAGCTTCCATTACCTATGGCTGCCAGGGTACCCAAGAGGACACCCACTGCTGACAGCTTCGTAGGCATTCCCTTCATGCGGCCCACCTTGCGCATGCATTGGCCGTCCAGATTGCAGCGACACACGAACACTAGGGTGGGCAATGAAGATGAGAGTGTTAGAGAGGCTTCCCAGCTGCTTGGAACCTCCTGTCTGGAAAACTGCCTGAGAGATGTTTTTGTGCACACCTCTGTGGGTATGTGCGTGTGAAGGTGCATACTCCTCTGTATATGTGGCAGGATATACACAGATATGTCCGCCCAGCTACAGATACGCAAGTGTGTGGGCCTGTGCTGTCTCTGTGAGCATGTATGATGTATACCCAGGCTCTTTCCTCTGTACCCTGATGGCTCCCTCAGGAATTAGAGATGCCAATTTTGGCTGCACTCAAGTCCCAGCCTCACCTTGGACCTGGAGTTGCCACATCTGGGCATCATGGTGGACAACCACAGGTACCATGTATTCACCTGGCTCTACCCAATGCAAGGCTAAGGTTAGGTAGGCATGGGAATCTGTTGGGTTGCAGAAAATGATTAGGGTTACTAGCCTGGATAGGCTGCATCGGAACTGCTCCCCTACAACCCCCCATCTCACTTCCAAGTGAGCCTACCCTCCACAGCCTCATTCCCTTCCCTTGTCACATACCATTGAAAGGCTGGAGGCGCCAGTCCCGCTGCACGGTGGGGTTGGGTCCAAGAGCAAAGCTGTAGGGACCATGTCCATTGGCCAGGTCAGGATCCTCACTGGCCCCACTGACAACCACACCGTAGTCTTGGCGGGGTGTACAGAGGTGTCTGCTGGGCCCAGGGGCTACAGTCAATCTTGGGACGGGAGAGGCCTTCAGGAAATGGACCACGATGGTGGCAGAAGTGCTCAGCCCTGGTTCATCTGCATTGTTGGGGGTGAGGGTAAGCTGTAGAGAACTTGGGCTGGTCTCTCTGCTGCTTCCCTCCTGCCCCATCCCCTTCTTCCCACCCCTATATCACTTCCTATATTAGTTTCTTCCTCTTCAGGTCCTTCATCCTTTCACTGGACAACTGTTAGACCCGCCAGTCTCTTTCTCCATTCCAGTCTGTCTCAGTGTTGATGCTACCACCCAGACATGACCTGACCTGGGGGAGAGCATCTCTTCTGACTTCCACGGAACTCCTGAAGTACCCTTCCTGACATGCCTTCCCAGGACCGGCTGTTTCTCCTATTAGAGTGCCGTCCACAGTTTCCCACACCTGCCCCATCTCCCTGCATTTCTGCCTCAGACGCAGCCCCGACCCTCCTTCCACCTCCCTCATCTAGTACTCATTGTCTTGTCTGCCCCTGGAGTTGACACCCTCAGAAGCCCAAGGGAAATTGTGAATGGCAGACTTGAAGGGTGGTGGTTTTCCTATAAAGTTTCCATGCATAGTTGCCCTCCTCTGAGGACATGCCATTGCTGCTGGATCATACCTGTGTCTTGGGCCTCCATGAGCACTGTGTAGGTGTCCCCAGGCTTGGCACCCCGCAGGGAGCGGGCTGTGTGCACCTCCCCAGAGCCCTCCTTGATGCAGAGCCAGCCCTCTGAGTCATTGACCAGGGAGAACCTGGGGCCCAAAGAAGATGTGTGTTTGGGGAGGCGCTGGAACAGCATATAGGTTCCTGCTCAGGAACTCCCAGATGTGGCCTACTCAAATCCTGTATCCTTTCTGGGATGCAGGGGCAACAATGGTGCTTTGAGCCCAGTTGGCCAGCTTCAGAATTTGTTGGTGATGGGGAGTTTAAAGTGTAGGTAGGGGAAGGATGTTTAGAACCCAGGGAGCAGGGCAGAGTCCTGCTTGTTCCAGAGCATCCTGCCAAGGAGTCTGGAGGGCTCAGACCCAGGCACAGCTTCAAATCTGCTACTGTTCCCTTAAGGAGGAGTAATTAGAGCTCCCCTGGGGCCTAAACACTTCCCCCATGCCTGCCTACTTCATCCAGCCCTGACCCTCCAGGAGTCAGAACCTTGGAATTAGTCATAGTTGGAGGAATATTCTAGGCCATACATAAAATGAGTTTCTGGAGCAGGGGAAGTCCAGGCCAGGTAAGAGGCTCACCTGAGGGCTCTGCTAGTGGGCTGTGAGAGCTGAATGGTCAGCAGGAGGGAGCCAGCTGGGGTGCTCACTGGGATGCTGGTCTCATAGCTCTCCTGGTCCAGCTTGAGGGGCGGTATCACCCTTTCCACCAATATAGTCACTGTGGCTGTGGCTCCAGGGCCTGGGTCTGGGCCCACCAGTTCCTCCACGTTCCGTACTACCACTACCACCTTGTGATGAGGAGCTGCCTCATAGCTGAGGTTCTGGAACCAGTGAGTTCTGGGTCACTGTGTGGGTCAGGCCATGGCACACTTGTGACCCTTCCCCACTCTCTACATCCTAACCTTTCGGAGTCTAAGCTGGACATGATCAGAGTCTGGCTCCCAGGCCAGGTCAAAGATCCCTTTCGGGTCTCCTTCTTCAATGGCAAAGTCCATAAGGCGGAAGGCAGGCTCAAGGTCAGCATCAGTGGCCGTAAGTGTGGCTATCAGAACCCCCGGCTTCACATCTTCAGGAAGACTTACAGGTCCAATCTGGAGAGATGGAGATGTCTGGTAAAGACCACCAGCACCCTCCTAATGCTCTCCATAGCTCTATGTCAGCTTACCTGGGAAGTGATGAACTCAGGGGCATGGTTGTTGATATCTGTGATTGTCACCGCCACCTCACATGTGCTGCTGAGGCCTGATGCAGGGGAGGGACTGCTGGTGAGGTCCCAGTAGGAGCACAGAGGGGAAGGGGCCTAGGTCATCATCACCAGGGTACTTACCACCCTCTGATCCTGCTAAGTCAACAGCCAGAACCTGAAGCAGGATGTCCTGGCCTGGGTGGAGTGGGGCAGTTCCCAATGCTACATGGCCTGTGGTAGAATCTAACTCAAAGGCTTTTTCTTCAGCTCCCTCCTCGGGCTCAGGGCTCAACAACCGATACACAACGTGGGAATTGGGTGATCCAGGAGCATCCATGTCCTCTGCTGACAGTGTAATCACTTCAGTTCCTGCAAGACAACACCCCCATCCACTTCCTGAGCTCCTGTGTGTGTGTGTGTGTGTGTGTGTGTGTGTGTGTGTGGCTTTGATATAGAACTCTGAAGCTAGACTCACCCCCAAAAAGCAACATGGTTTCCAGGAGCTCTACCCTTCCCTCCCTCCTGAGAAGGCTCTCAACGCACCTGGGGGGCTGAGCTCAGGGATGCTGATTGTTGGGTCGTGCAGGGAGCAGACAGGGGCGTTGTCATTCTCATCCATCACCACCACCTGCAACTCCAGGGGTTCCGCAAAGTCCTCACCATGGGAATTCTGAGCTCGTACTTGGAGCAGGTACTGTAGTGGGCAGTGGAGAGCTTCAGATCAGGGCCAAGGGTAGCTCCGGACTGGAGTGGATTGAAGTCCCTTCTGATGGCTACTCCCAGCTCTTCTGGGTTGTCTTCATTGCCTCAGCATCTGTGGGGGATGTGATAGAGCACCCTCCAGTCTGCCCCATGTTTCCCTCTCACCTCACCTCTGCCTGGGCCTCTCGGTCCAGCTCCGCGGTTACATGGATTCTCCCCTCTGCATCCACATTGAAGGGTCCCAGAGGCTGACTCTGCAGTTGATAATGTGCATCTCCTCCATTCCAATGGACCTGTGAGGAGGACATAAAGTGAAAGCACTTCAGGATGAGTGGCAGGAAGCATCTATGCCAGTCTTTACCCCCCAACTGATTCCCAGCCAAGGAGCCCAGACCCTAAGAGCATGTGGTTAGCTACTTGTGACAACCTTACCCTGCTTCAAGCCTGAACCTTTTCCAAAGTGCCCAAATGACCAGCTTATTTTATTTTCTGCTTTCTCAGTCTGGGCCTGACCCCAAAGCATTCCTAGAAAAGGCCGGAGACATTCCTGGCTTGGGTGACAATCCCCATGGCAGCGAAAGTTGGCAGCCGTTTTCTCTGAGGAAGCTTAGGCAAGTTGGGGATGTCAGAATGCAAAAACACAGCTACTAGAGGATGGCACATGATGGGCTGCATGCTTGGTCCCAGGCCTTACTACCCACTTTCTAGAGGGAAGTATATATCTCAGGAAGGAATGGGGATCAAGTTGAGTCATGGGCACTCCTCCCAAGTGTCCGTGTGACTCAGGCCTAGCGACATTAGCCACTGATAGCCACTTCTCACCTGGGCAATGTTGTGTGGATATGCAACCTGTAGATTCTCTGCTGGGTGAACAGGCTCTAGGGGTACCCAGGTGCTCTGTACTATGGAGATCTCCACAGTGGCGATGGCCTGGTGGCCTGAGGCCTGGTCACCCATGTCCTTGACCTGTACCAACAGCTGGTAAGGCTCTTCAAGGGCATGGTCTAGGCTGGTGCTTCCTGGAAGGGATAGAAGGTCAGCTGAGCATGGACCCAGGGTGCAAGGCCCAAAGCATCTTCAGCCAGTACCAAAAAGAAAGCCAAGTATATTACAGGAGTTCAATTATATTGTGGGGTTGGAGAGAAGGTTCAGTGGTTAAGATCACTGGCTGCCCTTCCAGAGGACCCGGGCTAGATTCCCAGCACCACATGGCTGCTAACAGCTGTCTGTAACTACAGTTCCCAGGGACCTGATGCCCTCTCCTATAGGCACCAGGCTATATGTGGTGCATAGATATATATGTAAGCAAAACACTCACATACATTACACGTGCGCACCCGTGTGTGTGTGTGTGTGTGTGTGTGTGTGTGTAAACAACAATTTTTATTTTTGTAGCTTTGGATCCTGTCCTTGCTCTGTAGAACTGGAACTCACAGAGATCTGGCTGCCTCTGCCTCTCAAGTGCTGGGATTAAAGGTGTGTGTCACCACTGCCTGGCTCCACACAACTAAATTAAAAGATTCAAAGAGATAAAAAGAAAGAAAAATGCTAAGGGATGAGATAGTCCTTAAAAAAATTATTTTATTATTTATGTGTATGTATCTGTGTGAATGCAAGTACCAGCAAAGGCCAGAAGAGGGCATCCAATTCCTAGGAGCTGGAGTTATAGAAGGTTGTGAAATGGCACACGGGTGCTGAGAATTGATCTCAGGGCCTCTGCAAGAGCAGCCAGTGCTCTTAAATGCAGATGCATCTCTCTTATCACCATCGTGAGCATCCAACTAGTACCTGACAGATTGTAACTTCACTTCCACAGTGAAAGGTTGATGGACTGGGGAGGTAGCTCGATGACCAGAGTGGAGAGGAGGGCAGATAGGTAGACGATAGGAAGAGGGAATGGATGGTTGACTGTGTGGGAATTTGGATATGAGAGTATATGGATGAGCAAGTGTTGGACAAATGGACTCCACAGGTCATTTAGGGGCTAGATGAGAGAAAAGGTGGCTGACTTGGTTAAGGTATGAGTCACTTATCCATCTATCCCTAAGTTGAACCTCTGATCTAACTTGCAGAAGTGATCTATTGTGCTGTCATCCCTGAGGTATCTTGCTACAGCTCCTTCGCCCATTCCTATCTGGTCTCCGTCTATCCCATGTCTAAACTCTCCACGCACAGCCCAGCCTTGGCCTCTGCCTAGAATGCCCTGTCATCTCAGCTCCAACCCATCTGTCACTTACAGCTTAGAGGCACTTTCTCCACCATTCCATGGCTCTCTCCCCCATCAAACCCAGGTCATTCTTACCCCTGGGACTGAGGGCCAGAGCTCCTAGTCGAGGGTCCAGCTGGAACATATCTGGGAAAGGTTGAGCTGGGGACTGATTCAGGATGTGGAATCGAAGGTCTGAGTTGGCTGTGCCTGGAGCATCCCCATCAGAAGCCTCAAGGAAGAGAAAGGGGATCCCTGGGGGCAGGGATGTACTGTAAGGAGTGGTAGGGACAGGGAGTCTCCTGTACCCCCTTCTGTCTTCTCAGAGCTTCCTCCTATGTTCATCATTATATCAGGGTTCTGGAGGCAAGCCCCTTGTTATCCCATCTCCCAAATGAACCGAGACCCAAGGCAGATGAGACTATTAATGGGGTTGGAGAGTACAGAATGAGACAAACTTGGAGGAGGATTCGAACCCTGCTGATGTGTCAACGGTAACTGTCTCTTTACTGTCTGATGTCCTATCAGTGTCTACCTGGCGTCACCACACGTTGGTTGCCCTTGTCACTCACCAGGCCTGGTGCCCTGGCTTAGCCGAGCTCTGTAGATGGCTTGGGAGAATTGGGGTACCTGGTCATTCTCATCTTTCACATGCACAGTCATGGGCTGTGGACCCCACAAGACTTGTCCATCCTCAGACTCCAAGGCGACCTGGCAAGAAAGGGTAGTTAGTCCCCAGCCCTGTCTTGCCTGCTTGCCCCTATACCTCACTCTGTGATACCTGTAGTCGGTACTCTGCCTTTTCCTCCCTGTCCAGGGCCTTTGTTGCCACCAGAAAGCCAGACTCCGGATCCATAGCAAAGGGGTCTTGAGCATCTGTGCTTGAGTCCCCTGATAGGACAATCTGGCCTTTATCCCTCCCGAGGGGTAGTGGTAGCTGGTGGGATAGAACAGAATCAAAAGAAGTAGGGGTATGGGCTAGACTCTCAGGGGTTCTCAACCTGTGGGTAGCGACTCCCTTAGGGGCTGCATATTAGATATCCTGCATATCTACATAACAATTCAAAACAGTAGCAAAAGTCCAGTTATGAAGTAGCAATGAAATAGTTTTATGGTTGGGGTCACCGCAACATGAGTAACTGCATTAATGGGTCTCAGCATTAGAAAGGTTGAGAACCACTGGCTTAGAGGCTAACACCTTTACCTACAGGCCCCATTTTAAATATGGGGAAACTGAGTCTCAGAAGGAGCTGGTGGTTGCCTGGAATCTCAAATCCAGTAACCAGAGCTTCAGTTGAGAGCTTTCCCTTTAGTGCCCGATGCTCCTCCTGCTCCCTGACACCCTCTGTCTAAAGCGGGACCTCTTCACCAATATCTCTTTTCCTTTTTAGACAAGGTTTCATGAAATGGCCTAGGCTGGCATCAACCCACTCATTGTCTAAAAAGCTGGACTCAAAGGAGAACCAAAGCAGCCAAGAGAACAGACCCTAGAGGTGGGAGAAACATGATATTGGGGTAATGGGACACTACCGTGCTCTCAGGCTCACCTTGATTATGTAGAAAGGGAAGTTTCCACCATAGTTTTCAGGGACTTCCGCATGCAGCTCTGCAGGCTGGGCCTCAGTGGTGAAAGCCTACGGGAAATTCTCTCCTTGCTCTGGTAAGAAGAGGGAATCGCTGCCCCTCCCCAAGCCTACTAGATCTTAGTCCATTCACCCTCTGGTCTTATGCTTCCTGCTTCCACAGCAGGCCCACAGCTCTGACTCTGAACTCCTGACTCCCATACTACTTTTGTGGCTAGGGTTATGAGTCCAGGTGGGATTGGGGACAAGGGTGCTAACCCCCAAGGTTGAGGTCTGAAGGAAGAGGCTGGGCCCAGCTCACCTGAATAACAGCGAGGCAAAGCAGCCACAGGCAGGCAGAGATCATGGTCCAGGTGGGCCTGAGGGACATGGAAGTGAGAATCCATCCCAGAGGGTCAAGGAAAAGGGTTCTATTCTGTATACATGGCCAGATGGATCTCACTATAGCCTAGTCTCCTTTTCCCCCTCCAGTGGCCTGTTGCAAATATTCAGCTTCTTGGTCAGACCAAGTGAAGCCCCCAGGCCCAACCATCCTGCCTCTTGGATCTTGCTGTCACCAAGAGGACCATAGAAGTTTTCATCTCCAAACCTCCTTCTCCTTCCTGCTATAGCACCCCCCCCGCAACAACTCCCAAAGTGCTAATTATTTAGCAGTCCACCAAATCACAGAAATTAGAAGCTGGACAGACGACTGTCACTTCCAGCAATTCCACGTTTCAGGTAAGGCCCGAATGGCACAGCCTGGTCAAGGTCATGGAGGACTTGACCTCAAGAAGATTCATTCTGGAGCAGAGGACTTCTGGCTCAGGCCTTGGAGATTATCCTGTTTCCCACCACCACCCTCCAGATACAGAATGCCCTTAGGGCAAGAACTCTGTCCTCATTTTACATTTTGCAGACTTCAGCATGTGGCTAAGAGTGTGTAACATTATCAACTTTCCTCCACAAGATGGATCTCTGAGAGTTCTTACCCAGATATCTGAAGGATAGGGCAGCCCTACTCCCAAGTTCAACTCTGCCCACCAGAGAGCTCCCAGCCCCTCACCTACTGATGCCCAAATCTTCCTCCTTGGTCCAGCTGCCAGGAGAGAGAGAGATCCTACTTCAGGGAGCTCTGGCAGGTTGGGCTAGGTGGGGTCGGGCAAAGTGGACACTTGAGCAGGTAGGCGGTCCAGTCGCTCTTGCTCAGGAGTGGAAAATGCCACTGGGCCCACAGCAGCAAGCCTGGCCCCACCTATTCCCCCCACCCGGAGTTATTTATTGACTTTGGAAAGCTAGGACTGCTTAGTATCCGTGACTGCCAGACCTAGGAGGTGGGCAGATCTTTGTCTGTCACGCCCACCTTGACACAGTTCAATGAGCACTTCTTGGCCCTCTGGGCTTGGACACAACTTTTTTTTGTGTGTGAGACTTTAGACCTGGTCCCATTTCTCCTCTGTGCAATGCATCTGTAGCTAGATCTCCGCAGATACTGCTCCCTGTGCCTGAAATGCTCTTCCCACCCTTCATCAGGGTAGTAAGTACCTACTCATACTTTAGCAAAAAGCACAAATGACCCCTTCTCCAAGAAAGCCTCAACCTTCCTAATTCTGCAACACTTATACAGTTCCTCATGTTGTTGTGACCCCCCCACCATAAAATTATTTTTGTTGCTACTTTATAACTGTAATTTTGCTACTGTTATGAATCATAATAAATATCTGATATGCAGGATATCTGATATGCGACCCCTGTGAAAGGGTCATTTGACCCACAAAAGGGTCACTACCCAGGTTGAGAACCACTGTCTTATGCTAATAGGCTGGATTAAAACCACCTCCACATTCCACACCATGAACTGCCTCTACTATGCACAGAAGACACCAACTTGTCTCCTATTTATTAGCCTGGGAGTCCCTCTGGGAAGGACATCTGACCTTGTCCTGTTCCCAATACTCTTAGATGGCTTGTGACATTAAGAAAAGGGCTGTAAGTGTAACCCAAAGGGCAGATGACCCCAAGTGGGTGTTAAGAGTTCCAAACCATGCTTCAGGGAGATGGAAACAGAAGCTTGTGAGGTCCCCTGAAGCTTCCAAAGCCTCACATTGGCTCCTGAACACTGACAAGGGCAAGGCACTGCACTCTCTCATGCCTCCAAGCAGAAAAGAGAAGACTGAGCCAGCTCAGGTGTCTTTGAGGGGGTTCCAGGGTTGACCAGGGCCTCCACACCTCTCCAATAAGGCCCACAAAGGAGATCCAGCAGAAGATTTGTTTTCTGGAAGTCTTGGATGAGGGGAGAGGGTAAGAAGATCCTGATCTTCCCTGAGAACTTCTCACAGTGCATCTGGTTGGCTTCTCAGGATGGAAACTGGGCCAGGACAAATGGAGTATCTACTTTGGGGTCACTAAGGCACCCAGTCTGGATTAGTGCTATATGTGGGATTGTTGAAGGGGGTCTCATGCATATCAGGTGCTTATTAACCAGCTCCCAGAACTTCTCTGAGCATATACACATTGTACACACACACACACACACA
>LOJH01066726.1:0-10308 GCA_001685095.1 Ellobius talpinus | reverse complement strand
CCTTCCTTCCTTCCTTCCTTCCTTCCTTCCTTTCTTTCTCTTTCCTTCTTTCTTTTCCTTTTTTATTCGAGACAAGGTTTCTCACTGTAACATCCCTGACTGTTCTGGAACTCACTCTGTAGAGCAGGGTGGCCTTGAGATCTGCCTGCCTCTGCCTTCCGTTGCTGGTGTGAAAGGTGTTTACTACCACGTCTGGCTTATTTAATAGTTCTTAGTAATTCTACTAGAAAGAATAAAAGAGGTGAACAAGGAAAAAACTGTAAAATTGTATTTGGCTCTCCTTGCATTGTATTTGTTTTATCTCACAGAGAAAATGAGGAGATTGTCTACTAGAGTGAGAAAATAAAAGAGAATTTTAATCAAACGTTTTTGCCTACAGAGACTTCTCAATTATTTTGCACGTGTGGGTGTTTTGTCTGCTTGTATATCTGCACCTACGTGTGCAGGGGTCAGAAAGGGCATCCGACCCCTTAGACTTGGAATTACAAACAGTTGTGAGCTGCCTTGTGAGTGATGGGAATTGAACCCAGGTCCCCTGGAAATGTAGTTCTCTTAGATGCTGAGTCCTGCAATTAGACTTGGATTTCACTTGTTAATAGAAATGCTTTTCCTGTATCAGAAAGCCCATAAAGGCTTCCCATATTGTCCTTAGCATTTCATGTTCCTGAATTGTTTAAATTATGTTTTCCTTTTGGTCAGAAAGGTAAAAGTCACATTTAAAAAAGGAGATACATCCAGGCTATTATGTTTGACAACATCTCCTTTCCATTTGATTTTCCTCTTAGAGTAAGATTTGTATCAAAGACGGGGTGAGGCCAAATGTCACACGGTGAAGGATTTGATCAGCGTTTTTTGAGTCTAATGCAGACACTGTCATAGATTGAACTTCCTGTGAAATGAGGGACAGTATACTTTTAAAAGGAGTTTTTAAATTTGTATTTTATGAGTGTGTTGTGAGCGCCTGAATGAATGTCTGTGTGAGACAGCATGCCTGGTACCCACAGAGGCCTCATGTGGGATCACTTGGATCTGGAGTTATGGGCAGTTAGCTGTGAGCTGCTTGCCGTGGGTACTGAGAATTGAACCTGGGTCCCCTGCAACTTCACCCCTGGGCAATCCCTCCAGCCCCAGGATTGTGTTTTATAATGATATTACTAAGCAAAGTTTAACATAATGCACTATGTAAAGCACTTTTGTCAGTCTATACCCCAACGTGAATTTAGCAGTTCAAATGTTTTTGTGTTTTCTTCACGTTATGAGATTTCAGTCTTCCCCCAAACACTCGGCTCTTCCAGGATTTCCAGCACGCGAGGACATTTCAGTTCTGTTATACCTGAGCATTCACAAATGTTCCAGCATCAAGAAGTACATCAGGGTGACCTTCCCTGTCAGAACACCCTTGCTTCACTGACTGTACAGAATCTACACAACGTGACACCATGACAATGATGGACCTGTGTGGTTATTTGACTTTCCACAGGCCGAGGAAAGCTGTACCGGAAGCTAAATGCTGAATTTTGGCTGAATACCAAACCCGAGCTCAAATTTCACCGCATCCCTAATTCGGAGTTTAGAAGAACATTTCAAGAACATAGTTACTCATTTTCTGGAAAAATAACTTCGGTTTCATCAGAGATCAGCAAGTTCCTGGAAGATCCACAAGATGGCGCTAGAAAGTGGCATTTAGGAAAGACTTTCTAAAGCTGCTAGATTGCACCAGTTAAGGTCAAATGGGAATCAGGCCGTGTCTGCCTACAGATATTCCCGAGTGTTTAAGGGGCGTTGGTGAACTAGGTGAGTTTTTATGAAAGAGCACACATCTTTAGCCCAAATGCTGCTTTTAAGTATCCGATTAATTATACTTCTATTAATTTTGCTTCAGGCCTCGTGTTGTAAGACTGTTTTGTGAGAAAACCAAGAGTTGAATTTGAAGGTTAGGAAGGACAAATATTAAGAGAAAAGGAACTGGGCGGAAGCAGACACGTTTCTAATCACACGATCTACCCGAATCTCTGCACCAGGTCATTCGCCCATCTTCTTTAGGAGTTCTCATGGCCACGGAGATATTAACTGATGTTGGGGAATGTTTTTCATTGTTGTTGTCTGCTGGGTGGGTAATGGAGCTGCTTCTTAGTGGGTAGACTGAGAAACGCTGCTGCAGTTAATAAGTATTTCACACGAGTATACTAATAACGACAAGGCTGGGGGCCGTAGAGAATGCTCACAATTAAGAGCACTTGTTACCCTTGCAGAGGACCCAGGCTCAGCTCCCATCATCCACCTGGTGGCTTACAACTGCCTATAACTTCAGTTCCAGGGATCCAACACCCTCTTCTGAGCACCTCAGGCACCCAGAACATATATGTGCTAGACAGACATGCATGCAAGCAAACACTCATACACATAAAAAATAAATCTCAAAAAGGGCAGCAACAGCAAGGCTGAGGGATCTCATTCACCATGTTGCTGGTTCATTTATTCATCCACATAGTCATTTATGTATGCAGCTATTTTTCTTTTATTATTGATTTTATTAAGCTATATATTTTTTCTCTGCTCCCCTTGCATCCTCCCCCCTCCCCTTCAACCCTCTCCCATGGTGCCCATGCTCCCAATTTACTCAGGAGATCTTGTCTTTTTNCTCACTCAATATGATGTTTTCTAGATCCATCCATTTGCCCGCAAATTCCAAGATGTCATTATTTTTTCCGCTGTGTAGTACTCTGTTATCTTCTTTTTAGTCTATTAATTCATTGTTTGCATGTGCAACAAGTTTTCAAAGTGTCACCGTGACTCAAGACTGGACTGAGTGATAATTATAAGAAAGATAACTTTCTTAATCTCATTTTTACTCAGATAGGAGAAATAGTTATTAAATGATATAGTAACAGGGTGTGATCGGTGCCTCATTCCTTAGTGAAAGACATTCTGGAACAGGGAAGCCATAAAGGAACCATGTTGAAAAGCATAGAATTTGGGAAGACGTTACTGGTTGGGGATTGATTTTGAGGCCACAGAATGAAAGTTTGAGCAAAAAACAGCAGAGGTGCCCAACAGCCAAAGGTATTTGGTGAGTGTGTGCTGTTAAGATATGAAATATAGGAGAAGACTTGGGGGGAAAACATGGTGTGCTGCCTAGTTTTATGTCGACTTGACACAAGGTAGAGTCATCAAAGAGGGAACAGCAATCAAATAAGCAAACGCCTCCATAGGATCAGGCTGTCAGGAAACCTGTGGAGCATTTTACTGATTGCTGAGGGAGGGCCAGTTCAGCCCATTGTGGGTAGGGCAGCCCTTGGGCTGGTGGTCCTGGGTTCTAAAAGAAAGGAGACTGAGCAAGCCAGGGGGAGCAAGTCAGTAAGCAGCTCCCCTCCATGGCCTCTGCAGCAGCTCCCGTCTCCAGGTCCCTGCCCTGTTTGTGTTCCTAGCCCGTCTTTCTTCGATCATGAGCTGTGATGGGAAAGTACAATCCAAATAAACCCTTTCCTCCCCACGTTGCTTTTGGTCGTGGTGTCTCATCACAGCACCTTAACCAGAACACATGGAAAGTCTGAGAGAATAAAACGGGATTACTCTGGGAAAGACCTGGGATCTTATGTTCTAGACATTTTAAATTTAAAACAGAAAAGTAACTTGAGGCACACGACAATTTACTTCTTTAGCTCTGGCTCCACACTCTTAAAACGTTTGAGGAATCCACGTCAGGTGTGTTTTTTTAGTTTTAAATTGCTTTGCAATTGCAAAGTTAATCTATAAGATAGGCACACTATATTAGATTCATGTTACAACTATTAGAAAAATCATGTCTATAAAGAAATACCTTTTGTTAATAAAGTAGGATGTCACGATATTTCCCTAGTTGGGAAGTTCAGACCAGATTGCTATTGAATAGCAGTAATCCCCTTGCCTCTGCCTCATGAGTTCTGTACTTAAATGTGTCCACCATCAAACCCATCAGAAATAGATTTTTATTTGAAAAAATTACGTTGTTGTGATATTTATTTTAATTATAATATCAAGGGCTGGGGAGATGGTTCCACAGGTAAACCACTTGTCCCAAGATCATGAGAAGTGGAGTCCACACTCTCGGAATCAATTTAAAAGCCAGGTGGGCATGGTAGCAAGCCTGTCATGCCTGCAATGGAGGCACATACAGGGAAACCCTGAAGGAAGCTGGCTAGCCAGACTAGCCAGAAAGGGAGCTCAGGGTTCAGCGAGAGACCTCGCCTCAGTGTGTAAGGTGGAGAGCAATGAGGACTCTGACGTCAGCTTCAGGTCTCCACACGCAGGAACACATGTGTCTGTACACTCCTCCCTGCGTGGGTCAACAAGCGTGTATGCAAGCACACACGCCATATACATCCTATGCAGAAATAAATAATACCACATCTGTTTATTCACATCTGGTGTTTTTTCTTGGCCTGGACATACTTGAGAAGATAAATTATTCTGTGAGAGGCAGTCCTCCAAAAAATAATTAAATGAGGTTCTTCCCTCTCAACAAATTCTATCTCTAAACATTTTTTTTGAGACAGTTTCTCTGTCTTTTGGAGCCTGTCCTGGAACTCTCTCTTGTAGACCAGGCTGGCCTTGAACTCACAGAGATCCACCTGCCTCTGCCTCCTGAATGCTGGGATTAAAGGCGTGTGTCACCACCATCCGGCTCTATTTCTAAAAATTTTATTATTTGTTTAAAGTGTGTGAGTGTTTTGCCTGCATGTATTTTGGAGTAGCGTGTGCATGCTGGTGCCCTTAGAGACCAGAAGAGGACATCAGATCCCTGAAACTGCCTGTGGGTGCTGGGAATTGAATCTGGGTCCTCTGGAAGAGCAGCCAGTGTTCCTAGTCATCTCGCCAGCCCTCTGGATAAATTCTTAAAGTATCTTTTACTCAACCTTCATTCCTTCTTATACATTTATCAATGCTTTAGGCAATCTAAGTTAAATAATTTAAAATATGTTCCACAATTTCAATAATTACTTCAAAAGTATTATTTCACAGAAACAAGGTGCCTATTAATAACTAAAACCTGAAGAGGAGTTATTAATTTTTAATGAAATTAGTAAAATTCAAAAATATTCAATATATTTGTTTCTCACTTACAAAATTTATTATCATTAGATGTTTCATAAGCACTCATTTTTAATTTAAACTAGGTTTTAAAGTATGAATGGCTAAAACCACTGCTGGGGACGAGTCTGTGACATTCAGATTCTATGACCATAGATTAAACGGTGTAGCGTGTGATTAAAAATAAGAGAAACATGGACAGGGTGCAGAAAAAGAAAACGGGCCATCTCTAAAAATCAATACAGAAACCTCAAAAATCCCCACAAGGAACACTGCCGTCCTTTTGCCTAAAATAGAGGAATGAGCACTGCCCGTGTTAAAAGTGACAGGGTAGGGCAGGGCTCTTCCCGGCTTCCCCACTGGTTAATGACAAGGTAAGGGAACCACTTCCCTCTTTGCCTGATGTCTGACCTGTAATTGTCCACTCAGTTTTGACTCCTCCTTCCTCCTTCCCCATATTTTCATCCTCCTGGGTTCTGAATAACTTCTCTTTGTGTATTAATTAAAATCTCTGAAGGATCGCTCCAGATTTAAATGTCTGATTATATTTATTTTCTTTCATGTCAACGATTAAAATCCTGACAGTAACTTACGAAGTTCTGTTCCATGGAGTTTGCGTTCTGAGATCACACCAAGCCCCCTCAGCCCCGCTTCAAAACACGGAGCTACTCTTCGAAAGCAAGAATGCTGTTGTTAAGGGGGTTTCAAGCCTTCTAAGAAAGATAGTTGAGCTGATTCCTGTGTTTAAAGGACGCTTTGGAGCTCAGGGAGGGGCCTTGGGCAAACTGCAAGGGCCTTTCCATGTTGTGTCTCCCTCGGAAGCCCTGTGTCCCTCTGCTGTGCCTTGAAGGAACCACCAGATGAACTTAACAGACCCCTTTGCCTTGAAAGCTGAGTTTTCAAGCCTGTTTTTCACAAGCAGGTCCTCCTGGTCCAGGCCTATAATCCCTGCCCTTGAGGGGAGGGAGGGGCTGAGAGGGAGGACCTTCCTTCAGTTCAAGGCCAACCTGGGCTACCCAGTTTTGAGAGCTAAATCTCAAAACAAATGAGAAGAAAAAGGCCTTGAGTTAGACTGAGCAGTGTGGTGACCAAGGCACAAGAAGAGGAAGGAAACGATATATGAACAGCAGCACCAAAACTCTCTCTGTTCAACTTCTTCCTAAAAGCTCTAAATTCCTTCACCCACCGAGCTATACAGCCAAAGACAAAGCGGCAGGAAAAGCCATTACACTTTCTGTCTGAATATCTTGCGGATCAGCTTGGAAATCTGCCCCCGAGCAGCTCAGCTGATGCTCTCCAGGAAGCATTTCTTTCCAAACACTGGACTTCGCCTCTGGACAGGCTTTGGGGTCCGGAGGCAGAAAGCACTAGAGTTCACCTCTGTTTCTGTTCCCCGGTTCTCATGCAGAAGGAACTTGACCTTCTTGGCGGCTGGAAGAGCTTACGTTCATTTGTGTACGCTCAGAGACATTAAATGATCCTTGAATAAAGGTGACAGCAATAATACAGAAGGGCCTACCAGGGCAGCGATGGCTGCCTACTGCCAGGCTATTCCCAGTCGAAGCTGGCACACAATAACGGAAATTTCTGTTACTTAGGGGTCAGTGTGTCCACGCACTTTGCATAGTTTTCTGAATATAATGATACATCGTGGAACCGCAATGACCTTCGAAATACTCTAGTTCCTTAACTTACATTATCAGAAAAAAATTCTGTTTACATCAGCACTCTAACTGATAGCAATGCAAATACAGCTCCAGAGAGCAGGTACAAGGAATGGTTTTTATTTTATTTCCAGGTTCTATGACAGAGGGCCCGACCTCCTAAGAAACACCGGAAAGCGTCAAAGGGCAAGAGCTGAACTAAGGAACTGGTGGATCACAGGCAAGGAAGCTCTCAGCTACTTGCATGTGTTAGGATGACTTTTCATAAGTCTGATGCTTAAGTGATCCCAGGTTCAGCTAACGACAGCACTGACATTCTGCCGTGCTAGTCCTTGTGACGAAGAGATGAGCCAACTGCAAATCCCAGTTTGGAATATTAAGGTGGAAGAAACAGCTAGTTCTGAACATTCATGTCATTATGTTTTAATAGACTGAATAGATTTTAGTAGTTTTAATAGACTAGGAAGATAAAAAAAATCACTTCATTATGCAAGGCTCTGATGTGTAGGTGATGAGCATGCTTCTGTTAGAAGGTGCAACATCATTACGGACATCAAGATTCTTTTTCTTAAGGTTTTATATTTATGGTGTGTGAGTGGGTGCCTGAGGAGTCTAGAAATGGGCATCGGCTCCCTTGGAGCTGAAGTCACAGGTAGTTGTGAGCTACCCGATGGGTGGGGCTGGGACCTGAACTCAGGTCTTCCTCAAGGGCAGCTAATGTTCTTAACCCCTTCGTCATTTCTCCGGCCCGATACCCTCTTCTGGCTTTCACTGGCACCGCACATGGAAGTGGCATGCATGTGTGTGTACAGGCAAACGTTCACACACATAAAACAAAAATATACCCTCTAAAGAAAGGAGGTAAAAATTTGTTTGCTATTTAGTTCATGAGTAACAGGACACACAGACCGTAACATGACATGATGCAAATTGTTTCAAGCTGACTTTAGAAACACTTCTTCGCTGAATATCCTAGAGCAATAGCTAAGAGAGAGAAGCCAAATCTCCCGTTCCATGAAGAGGCAAAAGGTCAGGATGAAATATGAATTGGCACAAGCAAGAAGTAAAGGTGAAGGTAAAAGCTCCCAAGACGAAGGTCGCGTTAGGAACTGGATCTCCGTCTTGCAGAGGGAAATTGTCCCCATGGTTTTCTTCCAGGGTGACGGATGACAGCAAATGAGGAAACAGGTGTATAGTGGGTGGTGCTTATAGCCATCGTCAATTTGACCCCCAGGAGGGAGTGTCTGGATTAAGGTCAGCCTTTGAGAAGATGCCTGAAGGATTGTCTTGACTAAATTAGTTGATGTAAGAAGACCCATCTTAGTCACGGTTGGGAGCACTCCCTGAGCAGGGATCCTGGACTACATAAGATATCTCAAAAAGCTCACACTGGCAGGCTTGCCTCGCTCCACTGTTCTCTTCCTCGTGGTTGCCATGTAACCTGCTCACTCAGGCCCTGACGCTGCTGCTGTGACTTTCCTGTGATTAGGAGTCAGATAAACCCCTTCCCCCTTGAGTGGCCTTTGTCTGTTGTTTTATTTTTTAATCACAGCAGTAGAAGAGAAACCAAGACCCAGCATCCAGTTAAATTGTCCTTTAAAATATTTCAAAAGTCCCAAGCATAAAAAGAAACCCAAGAACTCTTTACCTCAGCCCTGGCTCTGAGCTCAGGTAGACGCATGGAGCCCCATCTGAGGATATCTTTATCCTCTTCGGTTCACATGGACCAGGAAAGACTCTTGTAGGATCTAAGCTATGCCCACTTGTAACAGTGAGAAAGCAGACTGAAGTGTCCTTTATCTGGGAGTCTAACCCGGAACCACTGAGAGGAAAGAGCAGGGAACGGAAGGGTTTGAGCATCTCAATAATCCTCTACTCCAGGGCCAATTTGTTTTTGGACAGGAGTCATAAACCAAAGTACCAGCAGCCAGCAGGCGAACTCAGGAATAGAAACAAAGACTCACCAAGTATGGAATATTCTTCCAAAGAAAGCAAAAGTATAAAAGGAGCATCTCGAGGAGCATAGAGCTCCTGTCAATAGAAAAATGGGCAGGATCACCGTGGAGAGACACACCAACATCAATGGCACGTTTCCACGCTCGAGAGCACACCAGGGCATTAAGTTGCTGCTCAGCTTCTCTAGGACCTGTCTCCGTGGCAAGTGGGGAGGGTACAAGCAGGGCAGATGGCCTACTTTCCCTTCACTGGCGTTCGGGACCGGCGTATGAAGATTTACCTCCTGGTTATTGTACTTCACACCCCATGACCCTTCCTGTAAGAGAGAGCTTCCCCAAGAGCGCTAGACGATGCAAGATGTCACCTCCTGGGAAACCCACCGTCCCGACAGCCTTAGGTGTCCCTTGGTGTCCTCCAGAGACATAGGAAAAGATTGCAAGGGATGTTAGCACACTTTCACCGTCATCAGATTATCGTTCCAGGGGACTCCAGGGGCCTCAATTCTTTGCTCTACCATGGAAGACACTTTGGGCATTGCAAGACTTCTTGGAAAACAGAAGCCAAAGCTACAGGTAATGAAAGTTCTCAGTGAAAAAGAAGAGGGAAGCTAGAGACAAAAGCCTGGCTTAAAAGCAAAATGACCTGCTGAATGCGGAGGTTAAACACTGAAAAAAGATATGTGTCTATTTTATTATTTATCGTGCATTTCTGTGCAGACATATATATCACATAATATATATATCCATCCACCTAAGTATATATAAGTATATATTTAATTCCATAAGATCCCAGAACACTTTGGGGATTTAAACTGATAAACCCCAACCTCAAAGGGCCTGATTCTTGCAAGGAAAACACAGACACCTCTGGGGTGAAATGTGGCAACAGTTTGACAGGCCTAGCAGTAGGGCTAGAAGGGATTCATCCAATTAAAATTACGGGATGAATTTTGGCTGGCAGAACGTAATTACCAGCCTTGGACCAGATCCAGGATCCTGAGGTTAACACCCTTCCTCTTGCCAACAGCCCTCCTACCTGCCAACACTCGGCGCCGGGGAAGGCTAGAGCTGACATAATCACGCAGAACGCTGTTGTGACATCTAAGCACAATGACGATGATGTGAGAAGCGTCGTGAACCTGGTTTTTTCTCTTTCTTCTAACACTCATTATGTTGCTTATTTTTATACCACATTAGGCTAGAGACCAAATGTCCACATAAATGTTAATTTCCTCCAAGCCGTGTTTAAAAATTATAATTGGAAAATTAAAAAAACTAGATTTAGAAATTAATTTGTGCCGTCAAAGCAGTTATTGGGTGATTATTTCGCTGCAGGAGTGAAACTTAGCTAAAAATGGTGACACGAAGTCCTTGTCATGTTAAAAGGAAAGAAAACAGCAACAACAACCAAAAACAGGCTCTGATTTTTTTGTGGTTGTTAATTGTTGTTGTTTCGTTTTTTGTTTTCTTTTTGGAAATGTGCTCTCAAGGTTGACTGGCCTGGGGGATGGAGGAGGAAAAGCAGAAGCAAGCTACACATTCCTGGTAAACAGACTTACTGAGGATGCTCCTGGGCATCGCCCTGCTGGTGTGCCATCTAAGGGTGAACCCCCATCTGG
>LOJH01066721.1:0-10308 GCA_001685095.1 Ellobius talpinus | reverse complement strand
AAGAAAGAAAGAAAGAAAGAAAGAAAACTTAGTCATATGTAAATTATCTTAGTCATTTACTTATATTTACATTTCAGGCTTTACCAATAATTTCTTTGTATGCTATATCCTGAACATTTTCCATGTAAATAATAAAATAGATAATCTACAAATAAAAACTCTGGCCATGCTTGGAGTAGACCACAAGGTGTCTTTACTTTCTGCTGAATCAGATGGTCCTGAAAATAGTATGTGTTGCATTGAAGATGTGTTTTTACCAAATATTTACATTTAGTATATAATTTCTAAAAGCTGAAAACATGACAATAATATTGTTTATTATTAATACTCAAATTATTTCTATTCCAGAAAAAATATTTTATAGGTATGCTTGAGGGAAAATGAGCTTAATCCAGCAATACTCCACTTTTGTAAAAGTTCTCTTCAGTATAAACATTTATAAAAGTCATGTTGTTTTTAAAGAAATGCCATACCCTATTTGATTATCATAATGATAAAAACTCAATAGCTATTAAAAATTCATAGAATACTGAGTCAAAAAATATTAAACAAAACCATAAGTATGATTTCATTATTTACATTGACTAACATTCAAAATGCATAACACATTATAATTCTGAGACCTTTATTACTAGGAATTAACAGTATCCTACTTGAGATTCTATATGCACTTGAAATTAAGTATATGTTCTTATCCTTTCTTGCTTATAATGCAAACAGAAATAGCTGCACAATATATTAAAGTCTTATTACTAAACTAAGCATAACCTCCAAACAGATTAAAAGAACATATCTATTATTAATCCTGATGTTACCAAGCATATTAAATGTTGTTTTACCTGCCACAAATAATTGAAGTTGTAAGACCATTATTTGTGCAAATATTAAGAGTAAGAGACATTGCTGATTAGTAGTGAGTGGTGTGAGGTCCCTGGTCCTAGAAGAAATGCTATGTATCTGCTTGGATATTTATATATAGGAAACTGTTAAATGACCTTTGAATCATGAGCTTTATTTTCTTTCCAGTTGTATGAGAATAAACTAAGAAGTTGTCACTATCCATAATTATATTGATCATTATATTTTTAAAAGAAATTATTAATCTTTTGTATTTAACAAGAGGTCAGATTTGGTTGAATTTTTATGTGGTTATGAATACAAAAGTGTGCTATTGGAAATTACTGCAGTATTTTAAATTATGATGAGAGCAAATAAAGTTTTTAGACAGCAAGAAATAGCCAAGCAAGTTAAAAAGCTATGCAGCACAGGAATATCATATTGCTAAATGGAGCAGGATATGCTAAATGACCTAGGACAATAAAGAATCTGTCACTTAGTTTTGCTCATCTATGAAAAAAGTTTAGCAATACATTGTTTCAGGATTCTAAGTAGCTGTCAAATTAGTAGTTGAGCATCAAGACACTAAGAGAAACAGACTGCCAATAAAAAACTTAAAGTTTTTTGAGTTAATAGTAAGTTCAATATTCATCAACCAGGAGAAGAAATGACACCACCTTGAGATGGGAGACTATATTTTTATCACAATTAGCAAACTTATTTTAATACACTAATCAATATATAATATTTTATCACACAGTAAATGTGTAATAAACTGAATGTAATTATTATTTGAACTCATTGCGCCACCCACATTGGTGAAAACAATGGCTTGTAGTATCTATGTGTGTTTAATAAACACTAAAATAATTAGATGCCACTGAAAATGTTTTCAAATTCAAAATGGTTCAAAGAATTTTTCTAAGTTCCTCAATCAGCTGAACTACAACCACAGCAAGCATTGCATAAACAAACTCTGAAATATCACAAAGAAAATTTAAAAGCTATTTTATATATAATGTATTTGTTTGTTTGTTTGTTTTAATCCAGTGTCCCAAGGATTCATCCAATTGGTTACTAACTTAAAATATTCTCATGACCAAAACATACAGCCCATTTCTACTGGCCTTGGTTGCTCCAGAGAAGGGGTACGTAAGTCCTGGGTGTTAAAGAAACCATGGAATTAATGAACAATGACCAGATCCCCTGAGCTGGAACTGATATGAATCCTTCCTCTGTGAGGTTTAGCTCTCAGGGAAACAGAGAGTGTCATACAAGCTTTCAAAGCAGAATAGAAACAAACATTTCTGTCCAGTTATGATCCATAAGAGTTACACCAAAGATCAACAAGGCATGATAATCCTAAGTATGCCTTAGTGACACACACAATTTGGCAGTACCCAGTAGTCATCTAGTTGGACTGAAACTGACTTAACAAGAGGAATCCTGACTGATACCAGAAACTAAACAAGCTACTCAGTATTAGTGGGATAATGGATATTGAAGTAATACCTACTACTAATTTACTAAACCAATGCAATTACTAGCAACAATCTATTTTTTTGTCCTTTTTCCCACAGATAAGCATAGTCTTCATTTTTCCTCAAGGTAACTTTGCAACAGACAGAGAAAACTACAGCAAACCACAACCAATACAAATGTAGAGTTTAGAGGCAGGGCCCAACTGATACATCTACCCAGAACTCCCATACCTAAGGCTCATGGAGTATTGAAGAAGTTGTGGAAATATTAAGATTCTCAGGGAATTTGCTGTGAGACTATTTCTCTTAATAATGCCAGAAGTTGTACCTGTAAAGTCACACCAACATGGCTGCCTAAATATGAGCCAGATAAAGATGACACCAATAGACAAGCCAAGTGGATGAGGAAAAGCCCACAAGACCTCAACCATACACAAAGAATTACTTGGCTTAATAGTCTTCCATAGAGCAGAATACAACAATTGCTTTTCCAGTATGAAATGGTTAGCCCTGAAGGCATATACATGCAAGAAACATACAAACTGAACAGATTATATTTAATAATATATGTATACACAGATGCATATCTTCATGTGGTGATAATTAATAAAAAAGAGGTAATGAATTTAAAGGAGAGAAAGAAGGGGTATTTGAAAGTATTTGGAGGGGTAGAAAGAAAGAAATATAATATTTATATTATAACCTCAATAATAAATACATTATATGTAATATAAAGTGTTCTTAAAAAATTTAAATTTATACATACCAAGGGTGTTTACTGAGGTCTTATTAAGTAGGTGTGATATATCTGAGAGTAATAACTGAGAATTTTGAGCACTGTGACTGAACTAAATGTTCTGCCGAGTTACCTTCCCAAGGATCAGGTGGACAGCACTTTGTTCCATGCTCCAGTTATCCAAAAATATGGTTAAATTGCTACCTTAGCCTTCTTTCAAAGTCATGTTCCTACCAAAATAAATGGATCCTATCATTAATATAAACTCACTGTGGAGAGCTGACAGTAGAAATAAGAACAGAATAAAACTACAAATACTTAGGAAACCCAACATATTTTGGGCAAACTTCCCAGGAACTGGAAATTTTGGTTTATTTTAATTAAAAGAATTATTTATTTTATTCAATTAATTCATTTTTATTTACTGGTTCGTTTCAGATAGAGTCTCACTATGTAACCAATACTGGTCTCCAATTTTGATACTGCTGGTTTAGCTTTCAAACTACTAGGATTATTGATAAGTATCTCCATGTCTGAAAGAGGTCAATTTTGTTTATTACATAAGAGATGATTCAACTGGTTATTATTACCCTATTTTTATTTTAAATTTTTTTATTCATTTTACATACCAACCACAGTTTCCCTCCCTCTGCTCCTCCACTACCACCAAAGTTTCTCCCAACCCACCTCCCATCCACTCCTCCAAAAGTATTACCCTAATTTCTTTTTTTCTTGATTTTTTAATATTTAATTTTTTATTTATTCATTTGCTTATTTTTTTGTTTTTCAAGACAGGGTTTCTATGTGAAAGAGTCCGGGGATGTCCTGGAACATGCTTTGCTGACCAGGCTGGCTTCAAACTCACAGAGATCCACCTGTCTTTGCCTTCAGAGTGCTAGGATTAAAGGCATGCACCACCACCGCCTGGGTGAAGATGGAATTATCAGAGTTTTGGAAGCTTTTATTTCAGACTCACATTTTTTTTTTACAGTGCCCAACTTACGTGATCCTCCCTGAAGAATAATAATCCCTCTGCTCTCCACATCTTTCAGTTGCCTGTCATTCTTTCTCTGGAGTAAGGCCTTTCTCATTCTTCTACTTTACTATGTTTATTGCCTTCCTTTGTCAGGTCAGCATCCTTAGGAAGCATTTCTGTGAGCTACAAGGATTGTATAGTAAAAGCACAGCTGACAGATGTAAACAGATCCACAGATCTGTCAGCTGTGCTACACCCCATATCACCAGGGGGCAAGTATGAATGACTTCACTCTATGTCACCATTAACTCCTTCACTCTATGCCACCATTTTTTACCATATTTAACTCTATAGCCCAGTGGCTGCCTTTCAAAAGTCTCCTATCACTAAATGTATTGATTCTGCCTATTATTCTGTAGGTTGTATGTTCTCAGACAATCTTCTTATGTATTTCTGACAATTGTTCTGTTATGATAATCTTGCTATGTATATTTTGAGATGGTTGATAGTGGCCTCTCATAGCTAAAATTGTTTATTACTGACTTGATTACAAATTTAACTTATCGAGGCTACTTCAACTGTAGCCTTGGTTGTACAGATGTACCTCACTAACCTGATAAATTCTATCTAATGATGCTTCATCAAAATATAGTTTATTCATCAAAGACTAATAGATTAAACTAACAATCTAATCTACCATTTTTTTCTTTTCATAACTCAAACCTAAAATTTTTAGACACACATAACCACATCTAGACGTACTATTATAGATTTTTATATCATTCTGTCTTACCATAGATGAAAGATATTCTTTTCATTTGGCCATATTGTCTTGATATATAGAATATGTACTGAGTGCCTTGAATTCTGGAAAAGGCCCCAAAGGAAGGAAATTCTTCTCATTCAGGCTTCAGTGGGAAAAAAAATGTTGCCTCTTGGGAAACAAAATGCCAGGCTCTGGACTTTACACTATCATAGTTTCCCCTTTGATCTAGCTGCTTATATGCTATCTCTAGTGCAAAGAGATTCCATTCCCTTTAATTCAGCTAGCAAGACTCCAATACAAACTCTAACTGACCAAAAAATGTAGTCAACAAACAAACAAACCCTCTTTTTCTTATTCTTAGCATGCTGTACTGATTTAAAGGCAGGTAGCATGATTAATAAAAACCCAGAAAGGGAAGTGGTGGTTCAACCTGAAGGTCAGAAAAGCAAAATAGCCAGCCACTGGCTCTTACCTCTACCTCAGTCTGAAAGGGTGATCCTTCTCCAGGAATCGCAAAATAAGACTTTGTGTGAAAGTTGTCTCCTCCTGTTTTATACTCCTCTATAGTGCTGATTTAAAGGTGTGCACTGCTGGGATTAAATGCATGCAACCCTGCATTTCTATGTTAAACTAGTGTGACTACTGATATTATAGGTGTGTGTCATCACTTCCTGGTGTGTAAGGCTGACCAGTGGGGTGGTTTTACTCTTCTATCTTCAGGCAAACTTTATTTATTAAAATACAAATGAAATATCACAAAAAAGCCCCATACTTCTCCTCCTGGTGTCTACAGTGGAGCTTCACAGCCATGCCTCCTCTGAGGCAGTAATAAGACAACTGGGGCCTACATTATTCATCTTATTAACTCTAAGAAATGCATATTTGTCATCATTGATATTTATCAGAGAATTGTTAGTGATGTCTGTGTGGGTATATACACTGGAAAACTTGTGGGGTTAGGTGGAGCATCAGGGGGGAACATTGAAAAAGAAACATCAAAAGGGAGAACATCAAGAGAGCATTGGAGATATCAGAGAAAGAATAAATAGGACATGACGAAAAGACTTACGTTAAATTAATTTATTTACCCTCAGATATCTTTAGTCAGTTTTTGACTGCTATAGTGGTACTTCCAAATCCTGAGAGGTTTAAGGGAGGTAACACCCCAACATAAAACTGGACAAAGCATTATTAATGAAATTTCAGGAGTTATTCCCAATGTCTGGAACTCCAAAACACCATCATGAGACTAAATCTGACGTAAAAGCAAAGAGCCTTTACTGCAAGTTAACTCTGGCTTCTCTGTTCATCCAAAGTAGCAACAGCAGCTGCTGCAGCAGTAGAAGCAGAAGAGAGACATGGAGCAGTGCCATGCAGGAGGAGGGGGTATGATGGTGTTTATTGTGGTCAGGACAAAAGGGAGATTACAAACCTTCATATATAGAAACTCTGAATTGGTTCAAACCCTGGCTAGGGTTACCTGAACTAAGCTTATTGGCTCTTCTGGGTCGAAGGATGCTGCAACATTGTGTTCTAAGCACTAGGACACCTGAAGTTGCTTGTTCGTTTCTCATTGGCTTTTTCATGTAGGATGAAGTCTTGCCCTTCTTTGATTGGCCTTCCCTGTGGCTGAAACTGAGGTCAGGCTAAGTCAGGCTAGGGCCAGGGGCAGGTCAGGGGCAGTTCTGTGGCACCCCACAAAACAAGTGTTGCCTGTTACTGACTGACTCCTCCCTTGGTGGTGTTCATGGTTCCTGTGGTTAAGGCTAAGGTCAAAGGAAGGTCAGGGGAAGTCACATTTTCCTGATTGAGTGAGGCTGCCTCCAACTCAGGATCCTGTTCTATGGCTACAGCTTTGCTGAGACACAGGCCTGTCACAGGAACATGTCTTTATATAATAATTAGATATATAATTGTATACATAGAGTACAAAGATAACACACATATATAAACATATGTATATATACATATACATGTATGATCAATTATATATTAAACAATTCAAGAACAAGAAGTTTGAAAGAGAGCAAGGTAGGTATATGGAAATATTTGCAGTGATTCTCAACATATCTAATTCTGCTACTCTTTTAAATAGCTCCTCCTGTTGTGGTAAGCCCCAAGAAAAAATTATTTCAATGATACCTCATAACTGTAATTTTGCTATTATTATTAATTGTAATGCTAATATATGATAAATAGAATATCTGATATGTGAACCCCACTTGGGTCACAATCCATTGGTTGAGATCCACTGATTTAGAGGTAGGAAAAGGGAGGGATATATTTTGTAATTATACTCTCAAAAGTATTTTTAAAGATTAACAAAAAAATATAGATTTGTATAATTTGATCTTTATTACCCATTTTCTCAGTTTTAACAACTGAGGAGGTAATAATTTAATTTTATTTATATTCATTCATGTCTTCGATTTGTTTGGAAAAGATTGTTAGGAAAGGGGCAAGTCTGCATATACCACTGTAGATTCTACATGTCCATGGCTTTTGTATTTCTGTCATCCTACTTGGATTTGAGAAATCAATTGCAATATGAAGAAGTTCACAGTAGTCATGAGCTATCTTCACAACTTGACCCTTCACACTGGAGTTGATAAAGACTTATATGGGAATGAAATCTTAAAGCATACTGTAATTATTATCAATAAACATTTGTAAATGAAGACATTTGAGGATATTTTATATTAATGAATTTCAGTTTCTTCACAAACTATAATTGGATCCTTTTTATCGTTAGCATTTTATCAGTAAAGAAATTGAAACACACAAAAAATTGAATACTTTATCAAACCAAGACAGACAGTAAATCCTCAAACAAAATTATTTAACCAAATTAACTGGAGTCAAATTCTGTATCATTAATATAAGTGCTCATTCATTTCCTATTGTTCACAACATAGCTGAAGCACAATACTGATAGTTACTTAACAAGCATAATTATCACATGACAACCTCAACCTCAGACTCAATCTCTACAGAAGCTTATATCCATTCAAAGGAAATTTAAAAAATAGAACCTATGTTGAATAGAGTTGAGAGTTTTCATAAACTGAATTGGGAAATCACTCTCTTGCCTCATCACCACCATGGACATTTTCACACCTCTTTGTTCTCCAGTTCCTCTTTGCGGAGTTGCCTTAGCACCTGTAACATTTTATTGCTACCCTACACTGTATCATATTGTTTCCATATACGGATGGAAGTACTTCAATCTTCTTTACACTACTTACATCTAGGTATATGACAAAGATGTAGATAAAAACAGTGGAAGGATGATAAGTAAGCAAAAATAAATGATATTTGAAAAATCAGAAGTCATTAATAGAAACACAGCCTGATACTACACAGAGGACAAAGTGGTGAGTGACCAGCCACCCTGGGATAACCCACTCTCTAGGCCCTCCATACCAGGGCCAAATTCTGGGCCTCTCCACTAACTACATAGGTTTCTCTAGTCAGGCAGTATAAGAATTTCCAGTAGTTAGGCTGCTCCATTACCCTCATCCCTACCATCAGACCCTACAACCTACAACTTCCACCCCGCATCGAAACTTTCCTATCTTCCTGCAACCTAAGTCAAACTCTGAAACAGAGGCTGACCAAAGTAATCAAACTGACAACTCAGATATTAACCCAAACACCTATGAACACCAGATTTTTGACAAAGAAACTAAAATTATACAATACAAAAAGGAAAGCATCTTCAACAAATGGTGCTGGCATAACTGGATTTCAACATGTAAAACAATGAAAATAGATCCATATCTATCCCTATGCACAAAACTCAAGTCCAGATGGATTTAAGACCTCACTATAAATTTGACCACATTGATCCCGATAAGATAGAAAGTGGGAAGTAGCCTTCAGTGCATGGGCACAGGAGACCACTTCCAAAATATAACCCCAGTAGCCCAGATGCTGGGAGCAACAATAAATAAATTGTTCCTCCTGAAACTGAGATGTTTCTGTAAAGCAAAGGACTCTGTCAATATGACAAATAGGCTGCCTACTGAATGGGAAAAGATTTTCAGCAACCCCACATCAGACAGAGGACTTATTTCCAAAATATATAAAGAATTCAAGAAATTAGACATCAAAATTTCAAAAACCCAATTAAAAATTGGGGTTCAGAACTAAACAGAGAATTCTCAACAGAAGCATCTCTAATGGTCAAAAGACAATTATGGAAATGTTCAACATCCTTATCCATCAGAGAAATGCAAACCAAAACAACTCTGAGGTATTGCCTTAGAATGACTAATATCAAAAACACCAATGATAGCTTATGCTGAATAGGATATGGAGTAAGGAAAACACTCCTCCATTGCTGATCGGAATGCAAAATTGTACAACCACTCCAGAAATAACTATGATCGTTTCTTAGAAAGTTGGGAACCAACCTGCCTCAGGACCCAGCAATACCACTCTGGGTAATATACCCAAAAGATACCCAATCATACTGCAAGAATATTTGTTTAACAATATTCATGGCAGCATTACGTGTTAAAGCCAGAACTTGAAAACAACCTAGATGCCCCTCAAATGAAGAATGGAAAAAGAAAGCAAGGTAAATTTATACATTGGAGTACTACTCAGCAGTAAAATTACAATGACATCTTGAAATTTCCATGTAACTGGTTAGAACTAGAAATAAAAACCATCCTGAATGAGGCAATCCAGACCAGAAAGTGAACTTGTTATGTACTCACTTATAAGTGCATATTAGCTGTAAAGCAAAGGATATTGAGCCTATAGCTCACGATCCAAAGAAATCTAAGTAATTGAAAAGCTTTTGTAAAGCAAAGGACACAGTCAACTCTTGTAGGATCATGGCCCCTTGTTCCATCCTGGCCAGCTAGCTTATGCACGAAATAACCACATGGAAATTGTATTAATTAAATTACTGCCTGGCCCATTATTTCTAGCCTCTTATTAGCCAACTCTCACACCTTGATTCAACCTGTTTCTAATAATCTGTATGTCACCATGAGATTGTGGCTTACCGGGAAAGATTCAGCATGTCTGACCTGGCAACTTCATGGTGGCTCTCTCTCTGCCTGCTTCCTTTCTCCCAGCATTCAGTTCTGTCTACTTGACCCACCTAAGTGCTTGGTCCTATCAAAAGGCCAAGGCAGTTTCTTTATTCAATCAATGAAAGCAACACAAATACAGAAGGCCCTCCTACACCAGTCAACAAAACAAAACGAGAGCCTACAGAATGGGAAAAGATCTTCACTAACCCCACATTCGACAGAGGTCTGATCTTCAAAATATATAAAGAACTCACACAATTGGTCATCAAAAGAACAAATAATCCAATAAAAATGGAGTACAGACCTAAAGAGAACTCTCAACAGAGGAAACTAAAATGGCTGAAAGACACTTAAAATGTTCAACATCCTTAGTCATCAGAGAGATGCAAATCACAACAGTGCTTAGATTACATCTTAAACCTGTAAGAATGGCCAAGATCAAAAACACTGATGAAAACTTATGC
>LOJH01066719.1:214-10308 GCA_001685095.1 Ellobius talpinus | reverse complement strand
CTCTTAACCACTGAGCCATCTCTCCAGCCCTGGAATTTTTCTTTTAATTGTGACTATACCCTGGATTTTTCCTCTGGGACTAGAGTATTTCACTGATTTTGATTTTATAGGAGTCCAAAGTTGAGAAACTTTGAACTTTCAAGTGTTTGAATTTTTAAAGACTGTAGGAATAGTTCATATTGTGATCTTGATACTAATGTGTGATCTTGGTGATGAGCAAGAAAGGAAAGGTTATGGCTGAACAGAGATGTGTTTGCATTTCAAGTTGACAAGGGATAAATTGCACTGGCTAGGTTAATGTTAACTTGACACAAGCTATAATCATCTGAGAGGAGGGAGCCCTAACTGAGAAAATGCCTCCTGAAGATCCAGCTGTAGGCAAGCAAGCCTGAAGGTCATTTTCTTAACCGGTGATTGACTAGTAGGGACCATTCATTGTGGGGGGTACCACCTTTGGCTGGTGGTTCTGGGTTCTATAAGAAACCGGGCTGAGGAAGCCAGTAAGCGTCCTTTCTCTAGGGTCTCTGCATCAGTGCCTCCAGGTTCCTGTTCAGTTTGAGTTCCTGCTGTGGCTTCCCTCAGTGGACTTTGTGTGACTCAGGATTTGTAATCCAAATAAATCACACACTCCCCAAGTTGCTTGTGGTCATAGTGTTCTATCGTAGCAACAAGAATAATTTGTATAAGACAAATCCTCACCCACAGATGAGGATAAAAAGACAGTTGCTAGCTTCTGGGAGAGAAAGACTCAGGTGGGGCTTCTGTGGTACCGACTGTGCTGCAGTGGTTGGGCCTCACATTCAGGACGGTCTGGGCAGCACAAATTAGACTCCATGGGTTGTGGAAAAAGTAGTAGAGATTGGGGAGTTGATGGGGTGGCGAGGGTTATCCGAAAGGGGTAGCACATAAATAAGATCAAAATATGTTATATGAAAGTCTCAAAATTAATACAAAATGTTACATTAAGAAAAGAGGTTGGGCCTAGGAGGAAAGAGCCTGGTCATCGGGAATATCCTTTTCAAGCAACGAGAGGCCCTCTTCTTCATTTTCTTTCTCATATCTTGCTCACCGGGTTAGGTAAATGCTTTTGTTTTGCCCCACACTTCTGCCGTGTTGTGCTGCCTTGTCAAGGGTCTCAAAGAAACAGGGCCAAGTTATCTTGGGCTAGAATACATGAAACCATGAGCCGAAACAACGCTTTTTATTTTGATAAGTTGACTAGCTAATGCCTCTACATGCTATTGCAGTGGCGTTTTGTGGGTCAGTGCCAGCACTGTTCGAGTACCCTGTGGTGGCTGGCGTGTTGGTGTCGTCTGTGCATTCTTACCTAATGCTCATCTCTTACGGGATGGAGGCTGGAGAAGAGGAGGTTTGTCTAAGGGCAGAGGCCCGGCTCTGCTGTGTCCCGACTTCAGTTTCCCTGGGATTTAGTTACTTCCTTGCAGATAGTAATTTACCAAAGAGCAACCATGGAGATGTTAAAGATGGGAATTGGGGTACTACATAAGGAATCTTTCTGTTCACAGAAAGAATGTCTTTAAACATTCATGAGAGTTCAGAACTGAACATATTCTTCCATGCCTTCATGGACATAGTAGGGAAACAGGATGAAAAATCCTTCCGGATATCCTCATTCTGAATATCGGTAGCCTCAGTGCCTGCAGACAGGCAACTTGAAGGAGAAAGAGGATGGCCCATAAAAGGTTATTTCCATTCAAGCATGAACATCTACCATACCACAGTTCTCTGCTCTGGTAGCTTTCATCCTATCTGGTCTCCCCGAATAGCACCAAACTTAGTTTTCCTTCTTAAAGACTCCCCATGGTTTTCTCCAGCAAACCCTGTAATAAGTGTTGTTACCAAGATCCTTGATGTTTCCATGCCGACCTGCCCTGTTTTCTCAACTAGCCTTGCATTCTCAGTTCTCAGGCTGACAAGAGGGAGCTGACTTAAGTGCAGAAACATTTCAACTTTGCAAAGATTAGCTGGCTGTAGCACTCCCCCAGATCCTCTGCAGTGTTCTCTGCTCAGGCCAGGCCCATGGGCTCTTTATAAATGATGCTTTCCCTGCAGTTCTCCACTGCAGGAAAGTTCTGCCACATCCATCAAAACCTTGCCTGCGGCTGCATCTCCCCAGCTCTCTCCTGCCCACCCATGTTCTCTGGGCTCCAGCAGCTCTTTTGGGTGAGTGTGATTTCCACTCCTCAGGGCTTTACCTGCTGCTCTGAGCAAATGATCTTCAAGCTCTTCTAACGATGATGCTTCCCATGGTGTTTGACGTTCAAGACTAAAAATAGCAAGACGAAGCCTGGCGCATTCTCCAAGGAGATAAAGTTGAATAACATAACTGGATTATTCTTGGTTATCTTGCAGATATCCGCGTGACCAGATGTCTGCAAATGGTGGTGAGGTCACTTCTTAGTCGCCTCTTAATCTGTTCGCAGATGGCCTCTGAATTTTAAGAGGGTCTTATTTACTTTTTTTAACCCCTCAAGACAAAGGCAGCCAACAGCATTAGAAGCTTGCATACTGGATTGTTATTTTGATTTTCCCAAGTAATTTCCCGTTGCTTTCCCTCCCTTTTCCCCCACATCTTGGGCTTTTCTCTTGGGGGAAGGGTAGCTGTGTTCTTTCAAAAGTGGTTGCTAAGAAAGGCTCTTCTCTGTTTATAGGCTCCTACCAGCTTCTGGCAGCTGAATGGCAAATATGGTCCTGTGCTTGCAGGGAGGGGTGGATGGAGGCCAACAAAGAGTGGCCTGGAGCACAAAGGCCCACAATGAGGCCTTTGAGAGTGTTGGCTGGTGTCATGGGCCCACAGATTACTTGATAGAATTCAAAAAGGTGCTTGCCTCATGCCCTCAGTGACAAATTTATTTCCACAATTCAACCATGCTTATATAACTTGACCAGACAATAAAGGAGTACAGCCCCTCCCCCCTTTCCATCTCAAGAGAACTTCGGCTGCACAGGAGCCAAAACTCAGTGTTGATTTGTATCCAATTGCAAAACAAGGGTCTCTTGATCTTTGGGGCAGAAGTTGGAATGTCAGTCTGATGTAGCCAACCCAAGGGTAAGCGTAGCCTCATTTATCATTCTTGTCTTTTTGTTTAGGGGACTTATTCCATTTTTCCTTTTTTAGACTGGGTCTCACTTATGTAACCTTGGCTGCCCTAGAACTCACTATGTGGACCAGGCTGGCCTTGAACTCATAAAGATCTGCTTCTCTCTCTGAAGTGCTATGCTTAAAGGCTGGTGCTACCATGTATGGCTTTTCTACTTCCTTGTTTGCCTTAGGTCATGATGGTATTGCAGAGAGAAGAGGAGGATGGTGTCTTTCTGGTTAAGGCTGTTGCTTGAGTGGATGGTGTGGTTTGAATGTGTTCATGGTGTCTTTCTGCTTAAGGCCTTTGCATGCAGGGATGGTGTGGTTTGACTACGTTTCCCAGAGTGCACATTGTAACTCAGTCCCTACCGAAAGTGTTGCAAGTGTTGGGGGGACTTCAGAGATGATTAGCTTATGGAGGATTTGCTCTTGTTAATGGATTAATATTACCAGTGTGGTAGTGCATTAGTTACATGTTCCCAATAAAAGGATGACTTCAATCCCATATCCTCCCCTTCTCCCTCCTTCTATCTTCCTTCTCTTTCACCCTCTCTCTTGCTTTCCACCAAGAAATGATACAGAGAATGACCTCACTAGATATAGCCCTTGATCTTGGCTTCCCAGTCTGTAGAACTATAGAAAGCAAAGCTCTGTTCTTTACAAATCCACTCATATCTTAAGTATTCTGTTATAGATTCACAAAACAAACTAGGACAGTGAGTGTTTGGGTTCTTCATTTCATAATAACAGTATAAATAGTTGCCTGAGAGAGGAGCAAGAGCCCTATAATGATGCTTATTGAAAATGAGGTCCAGTGGGAATGGGATGAGCATCTAGTCTTCATTCAGGGAGAGCAGTACAAACCTAGAAAAGCCTGGTGATGCTGAGGTGGGTGAGGAACAGGGGCTATCAACTGGATGTCAGACATTCCGTTTAGATGACTATTGACTACATGAACATCAATACACTCATGTAGTCCTAACATGTAGGTACTATTAGCTCTTGAATTTCAACAAAATAAAGGCAGAATAAGCCGTGTTCTAGATCCAGACGTCTTGATTCAGAACCGTTGCTCATATGTGGTGCTGTCAGTTGCGTCTGTGAGAATACAACCAGTACCCTAAACTGGATGCTTTCTCTCCCGTGTTGT
This sequence comes from Ellobius talpinus, assembly GCA_001685095.1. NCBI lineage: Eukaryota > Metazoa > Chordata > Mammalia > Rodentia > Cricetidae > Ellobius > Ellobius talpinus. Next base: position 6,055 of record LOJH01066719.1, on the reverse strand, counting down.
TGTTTTGTTGTGAGGCAGGGTCTTGCTGTGTAGCCCAGGATGGCCCCAAGCTCAAAATCCTCTTGCCTCTGTTGGTGTGTGTGTGTGTGTGTGTGAGAGAGAGAGAGAGATTTATTGTGCAAACATGTGAGTGTGCAGGTGCTTGCACATGTGCATGTGGAGAACAGAGCAGGGTGTCTTGTGTCTTTCTCTATTGCTCTCTGCCTCTTTGCCTTGAGACAAAGTCTCTCATTGAACAGAAAACTTGCCCTCTAGGTTAGGCTGGCCAATGAGTTCTTGGGATCCCCTGTCTTCACTTCTCATGCCTCTGTCTTTTGGGTCCTGGGGATACAGATGTTCATCACCTGGCTCTCCTTGTTCTTCACTTTTTATCAACAAAACCTCCATCTCCAGAGAGACTCCCTGTCCTGTAAAGACATTTTCATAGAGTACTTTTATCATCTTTCCTCTTTTCCTGAAGACCTTAACAAGTGTTTTGTGTGTAGAATCCTGGAGTAACTTTGAAGAGGCACATGGAACTGTGACAGAGAAAGAACACGAAGAATTTTAGTCATTAAAAAACCCTTAATTATGTTTGTGTTTGGCTAGAGGACAACACACTGGAGTTGGTTTTGTCCTACATGGGTCCTGGAGAGTTAGTTCAGGTCATCCACTTGGGTGGCAAGCACCTTTCCTCACTGTGCTATCTTGTCAGCCCAATAATTTTTCCAACACAACCTACGGCACAAAAATATGAGCCTCCCACTTTAGAACTGTGCCACATCAGGTTTCCCCAAGCAAAGTGGAAGTACATGGATTGGCTATTTATTCTGGGTGCGGAAGTATGTTGGAAATTATCTCTAGGTAAATGGTGGCCATCGGGACCAACCTGTCACGCATAAGTTCCTACAGGACAGATTTGACACACCCATGCCAATAGAAGCTGAAGAAGCATTGCCTTCAAGGTGAAACGCAGAGTCATGGCTGACAAGGCTTCGGCTTGCCTTCTTACGGCTGACAGTTGACTTCACAAATGTGGTTCTTTGTGATTGCTTCTTCTTCCCTTAAAAACTCATTTCTTTTTTCCAACTCGCTGTTCATAAAGCAGCTGGGAGAGAAGAATTCTGGGAATATTGTAAATTGGCACGTACAGGAAACTAAAATTGGGGCCAACCACAGACTTAGTTTTCATCTTATATACTTTTGCTATATGATTTTTTTATAGAATGTACATAGTATTATTTTAAAATAGCAAACGTTCAATTATATAAGACACTCAGAGGTCCAGAGGTCCAGCAATGGCTCCATAGGCGAAGTACTTCACAGGCAAGCAATACAACCTGAGTTTGATCCCTAAACTTCACATAGAAGTGAAAGTAGAGAATTGTAACACCTGCCTTACTCTCTATGGTACAGTTCGCACTACTGTACCGTTCGCAAGCCGGGCAAGGGCCTGGAGATTAAAGGAACACCCAAGAGAAGTAGGTCATTCCTGAGGAGAGAATGCCGAATGCCGTTTATTCAAACTTAGCAAAAACCTTCTATACCTAGCTGCTGCACAATGGAATCCCCCCAGGCAGGTGGGAAATTACTAGGCTCAAGAGTAAACACAATCCCTAAGCTAACCACCAGTGGGGGCAGAGGGAGCACAGGAACAAACAGGATGCTTAGCCAGAAATTGCAAAAAGATGTCTGGCCAGAAACTGTCCTCAAGATGAACCCCGGGGAGGAGGGGTAGCCCTGTGGGCCCTACAGAAAAAGACTTCTCCAAGTTTGTCCTCTGACTTCCACACACAACAAAAATAAGTAAAACACTTTGAAAAGTTATTTGGGGCTGTGGTGGGCAGAGGGCTCGATTGGTAAGAGTGCTTCTTGTATAAGCACAAGGACACAAGTTCGATTCCAAGAACCCATCTATAAGCTGGGCGTGGGGTGGGCACCCGGAATCCCAGTGCCATAAAGGGATGGAGGAGGACATGGCAGGATCTCTGGGCCTTGCTCACTTGCCAGTCTAGCTAAACTTCTGAGTCCCCTGCTTACTGAGAGAATCCATCTCAAAAAATAATGCAGAAAGACAGGCAATGTCCACCTCTAGAATTCACAAATGTGAATACACACTCCCCCACCCCACACGCACACATTCATTAACATGCATACACATACCCCCAAATTTATTGAGTGTATCATTTAAATGGGGAGGGTCTGAAGGAAGCCTTGAGCATTGGGAGAGAGGTGGGACTCAGCTTACAGGAAAGGAACATTTACAGAATACAAGCCAACGGATACTCCAGTGAGCAGCAAAATTATCTTCTGATGGGAGCATGAGGGAACGGAGTGGAAATGGTTCAGAGAGGAGATAATATTTGAGCTGCACTTTGAAGGATTTATTTCCTCATTCTCAAGACATTGTTGGATGCACACTGGATGCCAGGCATCAGAACAGGTGGAAAGAATGTAGTGGTAAAACCAAATCAAACCATGGTCCAATCTTATTCTCAGAGTAGATACAGATGCAGAGAGATCACGGAAGGAAAGACCTGGGCTTGACTAGAGCAGAGAAGCCACAATCTTGGTGATGGAGGCAGTATAGGGCTCAGACACAAGACACCATCATTGGCCAAGAGTCCACCCAGGAACAGTTGTATCAGGGCCACTGACCCAGAGACCAAGATGGTCAACCCACTCCTGCAGAGGCTAGAAGAGATGCCATCTCATCCTTCTATCATAATGCCACCATCTAGGTGACCCTTTGGCCGAGATGAACTTGAGGAGGAAGAGAGTGAGTGCGTGTGAGTGTACTTTTAAGTTGAGTGAGTGTTGACCGAAACCAAGTTGTCTTAAACTGGAAAGATATGAGGAAATATGATTGCCAAATTTCAGCTCCAATTTTACTGCTGTCACGCTGAATGGGAGTTCAGAGGGGGAACTCAGTGGGTCACATGGTTTTGTTTGCATTTGTCTAAGTATCTAGAGCAGGAAATCCGTGGAGACAAAGTAGATTAGTTTTTTATCTTGGCTCTGTGAAACAGAAGTGGGGGCGGCTCCTAATGGTTTTGGATGTTTTGTCCTGGAATTAGATAATTAGAACATGATTGCACAGATGTGTGGACCTGGACTTTTAACTTGTATCTCAGTGGAAACACAATAATTAGACTGATAATGAAAACAAAGAAGCTAAGATTTCCTTTGTATATCTGAAAAGAGTGATGAATGAATTCCACTATATCTGACTATTGTTAATCAAGCTGTGTTTTCTCCAACTATCCCAGAGTTGTGGCATGTCTGATAAAAGGCCATGATTTCATTTATGTTATTTCTATCAAACAATAAGCTAACATCCAAGTTCAACTCAGCCACCATGTGTGTAGAAAACAACGTCTTAAGGTCAGTAAGAAGCAGTGTGCAGGTTGTGGATGGCAGTGTGAGGTCATGTGTGCAAATGCACACACTTCTGGTATTCTATAGAATGCTTGGTAGAAACATATCCATTGTGCCTTAGTGTTTGCATTGCTGTGAAGAGACTCCATGACCACGGCAACTCTTATAAGGAAAACATCTAATTGAAGGCAGCTCACTCACAGTTTCAGAGGTTTAGTCTATTCTCATAACGACAGGGAGCATAGCAGTGTGCATGCAGAAGTGGTGCTGGAGCGGAGAGTGCTACATTTTGCAGGCAACAGGAAGTTGACTGGCATACTGGGCGGTATCCTAAGCACAGGAAATCTCAAACTCCACCCCTACAGTGACACACTTTCTCTAACAAGGCCACACCCACTCCAACAAAGCCACATCTCCTAATAGTGCCACTCCCTGTGAGATTATGGGGGGCCAGTTACATTCAAACTGCCACACACTGTATTTCTTAATACCCTTGAATGTATGGGATCATTAAAATTTTAGAATATCATTTTTTTCCATTTAGGTCCTTGTAATTTTTAAAGATATATTTATTTTTATGTGTATGAATGTTTTCCTTGCTCACCATGTGCATGCAGTGTTCATAGAGGCCAAAAGTGAGGCGGGGTTCTGGAACTGGAGTTCCAGACAGTTGTGAGCTGCTGTGTAGATGCTGGGCATTGGACCTCCTTCTGGAAGAGCAGCCAGTGCTCTTAGCAACGGAACCATGTCTCCAGTCCCAGGTCTTTATACTCTCGCAAGAGAAAACTTGGATGTGGGTTGCTATCATTTTGTATTAAAAGCAAGATGGAATGTGTTTCTTTCCCATTACTCCTGCATTTCGTCTACCTTAAGCCTCACAATCACCATTTACTTCAAGCCCTGGAGTCAACCAGCAGCCCAACCTTGCTCAGGTACCTTTCTGACCCCTCTCGCACAGGTCCCCCAACAGCTGTGGTGATTCTTCTAGCATCTTTTGCATCTGCGCCTTAGGGCTTTTGGCTCTTTCCTGGCCTTCTTGCTCCTCCTGTGCCCTAGCAGCACTGCACTAAAGCAGTCTCCCAACTCTCACCCTGCTGAATTCTGGATCAATCGTGGCTTGCTTCTTTATGCACTTAAGATATTTGTTTGAATAAAACCATCATTTCCCATCTTCCTCTTTTAATTCTCTTTCTTCAGAAGTCTGGAAGTCTATGATTATTAAATGTCTTTTGTAAGGACCATTTTTTCTTTCAAACATTTTGATTCCTCACTTATCAGAACCCTGATGGATTTCCGAAGTTCTTTCTCAAATAAGTTGGTGCAGAAATGAAACCTGTACGCTGGAACTTTTGTTTTTTATCTTACTCTCCTATATGTTTAGTGTTGGTGACAGGGAGCCTCTATGGCTGAGGACAGCCCTCTCTGAAATACTCAAGTGTATAGACAAACACACAGTTAACAAGTAAGAATACATAAGATGCTTCCATCCATATCTTCAGTTTTCTCTGTTTTGTACTGGCTTTTCTTAACTCCCTTAGGAAACTTTCTGACTCCTTTAGCTCTTAGTTCAGAGCAGCGTTCTCACTCTTCGGCTTTCTCCTCTTTTAACTAGTTACATATTTTTGATGACTTTTTTTCTTAAATAACTTTTGAATGGACACGAGGTTCCATTTTTTTAATGAGTCAAAAACTTGGTTTTTCTATCATTATCATTAATCATTCAGTTAAATACAATTTTGATAGGAGAAATTGCAAGGATAGACCAAAGAAATAATAAAATTAATTTTGACAAATTTAAAAAAGAATGATATAAGATATCACTTTGATCAAGGATTCTTATATCTTTATCAAATTAACCATTGAGCACTTTTCAAAGTTTTTTTTAAATCCTATCCCCTCTTCCCCATAATACTACAAAATACCTGCCTATCTGTCTGGTGATTTGAAAAAAAGTAGCAAAAATGCCAGTTGTCTTCTCTCCTGAGGAATAATAAAAGGAATAATGAAATAACAAGAGAGGGGGGAGAGAGGAGAGAGAAGGAGAGAGAGAAGAGAGGAGAGAGAAGAGAGAGAGGAGAGGGAGAAGAGAGAGAAGAGAGGAGAGAGAGGAGATAGAAGAGATAGAAGAGAGAGACAGAGACAGAGACTGGGATATCTATTCAAGGTGCTTAAGGTAGCAATCCAGACTTCCGTCACATAGAGAGCTGAGCACTGGTGCCCAAAGGACTCTGGGGTTTTGTGTTGCACGCTGCTCCGAGTCTTCACTGCTAAAGACACGGAATTGAGAAGTACAAGGTTGACAGCATGTCACGTGGAGGGTTACTGCCCAGCAGTTCCATGCCAGGGTTGGAGGATCTGCAGATAGGCCAGTGTCTGTAGACTGTAGCGGTTAGCATGAGGCTGGGTCAGCAGGAGGAGATGAACATATTACCAGCTACCCTCTCACAGGGGGAGTGGATTACCAGCTACCCTCTCACAGGGGGA
>LOJH01066718.1:0-10309 GCA_001685095.1 Ellobius talpinus | reverse complement strand
GGAATTGGGAGGAGGGGAGGAGGTAGAAATTTTTAATAATAATAATAATAATAAATAAATTTAAAAAAAACTACAGTGTAGAATCTGCCGAGAGAGCTGGTTCCAAGCTTGACTGTACTGGTTCTCAACAGGTAAGATTAATACCTTTTGAAGACAAAGAAGAAAAAAAACTGCTTGCAATAGAAGCTTAACAGAAGAATTGACAATAGTGGAAAACAGCTTACTATATTTTAAAGCAAGGTTGGATTACATATACAGTATTTTTCTAAGAGACTTTAAAATTTATGCCAATTTAAAATATGAAACTTATTGATTTCTTTGTCTGAAATGAGATATAATGAACTCAAGACATTTAACAGTAAATATACAAACATTTATACACAGTTGAACTTAAGTTCCACGTGAAGTTAAATGAAAAGTGAGTGTGAGGAAGCTGGTTAGGGGTGGGATGCCATGTAGAGAGCCTGCTGCTGGCACTCTTTGGCTAGGGGTGAAACTTTTGGCTCTCCCTTTGTTTAGCTTAAAGAAAATGGTAGCCGCCATGGTTGTTCGTGTGGTGTAGCTCTTTAAATTTAGCCATCCCTTGGTAGAAGTTAGAAATGTCAGCCTGCTTCTCATGGGTGAGGCAGAAAAATAAACAACTGACTTGTTATCCATTCATCCACAAGATAATGGGGGCTGAGAAAGGGCAGTCTCCTGAGAGGGACTAGGCCAGAAAGGAAGAGTACCCCAAAAAGGATCTGTAAATCCAAGGGGCCCTGGGCCCAAAAAATAAATGCACTGCTCAGTGAGTGCAGTGCTAAGGGAAAACCCAAGAAAGGGCAGTTGTCCACGAGGCACTAGGCCAAAAGGGAAGTCTTACCAACTGTCCCAGCGGACTGACAGAATGTCAGGAAGTGGGTTGGAAAAAGGTCCAGGTTTAGGATTTTCACCCACAATGGTAAAAACAGGGCTCCATGAATGGTATAGTTTGGTATAGTTTTGTTTTATTGTTTCTTTCCCATATCATATATCTCTACTCTTTATCAACTGGCACAGTGCTTCCATGAGATGATGTTGGGTGTTAGTTCTACATTTCATTCAACTATAATTCTGGATCCATCTGAGATATTATTGCTTCATGTGGTGGTTTGAACCTCTGAACTGTAAGCTGGCCCTAATGAAATATTTTCTTATAAGAGTTGCTGTGGTCATGATGTCTCTTCACAGCAATAGAAACCTCAACTAAGACAGAAGTTGGTACCAGGGACTGGGGTATTTCTGTGATAGGTCTGACCATACCTTTATTTGGTGGAATCTGGGACACTTAGGGACTTTGGACTAGAAAATCAGTTGGAAGATTTAAGTGAGACTTAATGGGCTGTACTAGTAGGAACATGGAAGACAGTGGTGTTGAGGATGATTTGAACTATAGGAGCCTGGCTTAAGAGGTTTCAGAGAAGAATATTAGTATGTGGCCTAGAGACTTATTTTTGTAATACTTTGGTGAGGAATGTGGCTGCGTTTTCCTCTTGTCCAAAGAAGCTGCCTGAGGCTAAATTGAAAAGTTAAGGATTGTCAGCTTTGGCAAAAGACATTTAAAAACAGCCTAGTATTGACTGTGTTGCTTTGTTATTAGTGGCCAGTCTTGCACATACTGATAAGGAAAAGAAGTAAACTGAGCAAAGGAAAATGCAAAATGTGCAGTTTGAGGAGAAAAGGGGTACTAGGGAGTATAAAGGCACTGGGTCCTGTGTTCAAAAACATAAACAGATTGAAGAAAAGCCTGATGTTAAGTTGAATAAACAGAGTGGTGACCTCAGGGCAAAAACCCATCCAGCTAAGCTTCTGCCTTGTGAAAAGTAATTAAGGAAAAGTTTAGGGCTAGTGCTGCATGACATTAATACCAGCACTCAAGAGGCAGATTTCAGAGTCCAAGGCCAGCGTGATCTACAGAGAGAGTTCAAGAATAGCCAAGCTTAGGTAGTGAAGGAAACCATCAAGAGCAGAAGACTGTTGAAAATGTATTTAAAGGGGGAGGATGGGTTTGTTCCATCCACAGAAATCAGGAGAATTTGGTAATTTCAGCCATATGGTTCTGGCTTTATAGTCAAGGTTAATAAGAAAGGGGTTATGAATTCTCCTTCCATGACTGAGGAAAGTTTCTGAGTCAAGGTGTATGGCAGGGATGTCCCTGCATGGAGGCCCATAGAGGCCAGTGAGTGAAGCTGTGAAGGTGAAACCTGGATTGCCTTGTGAAACACAAGATGTTGGACATGCCAGAGTCATGGAATACCTGCCAAGGAAAGTTGATAATAGGGAATGGAACCTGCCTAGGAGAAAGAATTGTGTTGCAGTCAAAAAAAGTTGAAAGGATTTGGAGATCTGAAGAGTATTCTGACATCAGAATGGAGATGCAGAGTCAGGAATTTGTCCAACTGATTTTCAGTCTTTGATCATTACATTTGCACATTATGCACCCTTTTCTCTCTTTTGAAACAACAAAGTTCATCTTGCACCATTGTATGTTGTAAGTGTGTGATTTACTTTTTTATTTTGATTTTACAGGGGTTGCATGAGTCTCAGAACAGACTTTGAACTTCAGACTTTTTAAACAGTGCTGATACTGTGATAGACTATGGGGACTAAATGCATTTTGTATTATAATATGTTCATTAGTTCTATGGAACTAGGGTGTGGAATGTGGTGGTTCAGATGAAAACGTCCCTCATAGAGTAGCACAATTAGGAGATGTGACCTTGTTGGAAGGAGTGTGTCACCAAGAGTGGGTTTTGATGTCTCAGATGCTCAAGCCAGGCCCAGTGTCTTATTCTCTTTCTGTTGCCTGTGCATCCAGACATAGAACTCTCAGCTACTTCTGCAGCAACATGTCTGTCTGCACGAATCCATGCTTCCTGCCCTGATGATAACACACTAAACCTCTGAACTGTAAGCCAGTCCCAAATAAATATTTCCTTATAAGAGTTGCTGTGGTCATAGTGTCTCTTCTAAGCAATAGAAACTCCTAACTAAGACACTCAATAAATGAGCAATACTAACCACACAGTTTCATTCAAATCTTCATTGCCATACTAGCTATGTTCCTAAGTGAAAATTTACTTTACCTAAAAATGTTTTTCCTTGTTTTTTCTCCTTATCATTTCCACAAAAGGAAGAACTGTTGAAAAAAGTAGAATTTTATTGTGTATAAATTAAGTAATATTCTTGAATATGATGCAAAGATATGTCCCTGGAAACACATAGATTCACTAATAGCTGTGAATGTCTGTGACTATGCTCTGAAGGAGGCATTCAAAACTTTCATTGAGGATCAAAAAGTATAGGTTATGAATTACCTGCTTGTTAACTTGTGTTTATTGTCAGATATATGGGAGACCAAATCAGACTTTCTAACTTAACAGCTTGTCAAATGACTAACTACATTTACTAAAATATGTCCAACAATAGTATACTGCGTTTGAATAATTGTACAAAAAAGAGAATTATAACCCATTTGTACATTTTCACATTTGCATATGCTATGTAAGTTACAATAGCTTTATAACACTTATGAACATATCTTTATTATCCTAATTCTTTTTCATGTTCAGTTAAGGCTGGTTTATACTAAGCCTGAGGACCTGAGTTTGATCCCTGGGACACACATGGTAGAAGCAGAATATTGAACCAGCTTTCCTCTGACCTCTCCTTGTTCACTGTGGCATTGGTAAGCTCACAGTCACATATACATTCACAGAATAAAATGAATATGATATAAGAAATTGCTTTTAAACTGAATATATCCATGGCATTTTATTCTGCTGTCAATATTAATATAGCACATATTACCTAAATTAATTGGTTATCATAATACATGAGCATCCCTTCCCTCCTAATGATAAAACTAGAGTTTTTGAGACTGAATTCACAAAGATTGAATGCTGTAGATAAATCACGCAAATATGTATATATTTATTATAATTACTAAATAGGGCAAAATTTCTCTATATTTTCATTGTAATTAAAATCTCAATCAACAACCCAATGTTGCATAGACGTATTTTCTAAGCAGAAAAATCTGCATTAAATATGGTAACATTTGTTCTGTGCCACTCTTTGTGGGGAGACATGAACATTTACTTATTCCAGGTAGGAAGCTGATGACAGGGAAAAGTACGCATGCCAGCAAAGTCTAACTTGGTAAACCATTAAGTTTTATTGGGGTTACTTATAGGAATATAGGCAAGGGGTTAGCTATAGTAGTATAAATAGTTCAAAGACAGCAGCATCACTAACAACCCACTCCATCATTGGTTACAGGCCAGGAAATATAGAAACCTAGAGCATAATGCAAAAATCTACATGTGATTCAACATACTGGAGAATTTTTTTTTCAGATAGCTCACCTGTGTCTGTTTCTTTTAGGCAGCTTGGCTGATCTGAAAGTGTCTCTCAGCAGTCCCACTGCTTATATATGCTTGGGGAAGGTGGGGCCTAGTAAATCTAGTCATTTTCAGGGACTTCCTGAAGCCTTTGAAGTGTTTACTTGCTGAATTTAATGAAGTTCCCTGCATGTTAGAATATATTACCTTCTTTATACCGTCTTGTGTCTTAATGATCTTCCTTGGAAGATGGGCTGTTTCACCTCCCTTTAAAACTTCATGCATCTTAATAAGCTTTCCTCCAAGATGGACAGGTTTATCTTAGAGGAAATTGCTACACAACAACTTCTTTGTAAGCTACACAACCAGATTGAGCACGATTTTCTTACACAAAATTTTTAACTATAATTTTTCCACTTCTATCAATTAGCATCAAGACGTGTGGAAGTTACATAATTAATAGGGCTATGTATACAGAAACCACTGGGGAAAAGCCACTCTCTCAGACTAACTGATTACACCTGGTACTCTTGAGACTTATTTGGTAAACTGGAAGGGGGGAAAACTAGATAAGCAAATCACAAAGTGCTCTTCAAATATTACTCTGTTCTGACAGAGTCTGTCTGATCCTGTGATGAGCTGTATTTGAGTTATGAAGGAGTAAAAATTACAATAACTCCTAATAGAAGAACCAGGATCAAACTATCATGGAAAATGACAAATTTCTAGAAGCAGAGCAACGGAATTCACTTCCTTCAGAGTAGTCATTACTGCTTTCTACTTTCAATCAGTAAAACTGAAAGAAGTGAAAGAGTCCAAAAGTTCACCGCATCAAAGCTTAGCCTGTCTAAGCCTGTTTGAAGATGACAAATAAATACAAAGTAATGGTGACTTGTACAGAAGACTATATTTTTCTTTCAAATAATATTTCAGGCAGATATATTAGACTATGCAGCAACTGGAGAAAACCATTTTGTTGTGCTTCCTTTCTTACAGATGATATTCTCATTGTGAACAGATGGCTGTTCTAACACCAATCATCATTACTGCCTTCTAGTTGAGAAGGATTCCAGTTTTAAGGAAGGGTCCCTCTTTTAAACATACATTCAAGTAGTGTGAGGTAATAAGGAAAGCAGCATAAAAGTAGCTTAAAAGCCTAGAACACTACTGCATTGGGACTATACTTATACTTACTTCTCTTACAATATACACTTAGCAGCCCAAGACTACCTGTGTGTCCTATACTCACACATTCCTTTAAGAAAAATACATCTGGGAACCTGTTTGAAGTCTGGGACCCCCATCTGTATCAGAATGTTCAGTATACCTGCTTTAAACAAAGTTAATAATTATTCCCCTGAACAACTTTTTCAAAATATTCAGTTTCCATTCAAACACATCCAGGAATGAGTGTAGGAACTATGGACAATGGGCCAGAACTGGTTTGGGGTATATATGTGTAATAAGGCAAACTGTATACTCTAAGTAAATGTTTAAGGAGAATTTCTTATTAACTATGCCTCTTCACTACTGGACATGTATTATGATTAAGAACAGATGCACGTTGAGAAAGCACATGTGTAAATGCAAGGGTTATATAATTTATTCTATCTATCAAGGTAAAGAACCATCTGTGCTGAACCCCTAGACAACCAAACTCCTTTTCTTGAACTCCATAAGCAAAGCTCCAAACAATCCTTGAGGACCCTTGAATATCTTCACTCAAGTGTCCTGCCTTCACATATTCCTTTCAAATATATGCTAGCAGTTTGCTTTGAATGAAGTATTCCTGTTATTTTTGCAATTTATGTGAGCCTTTGAGTACAAGGCCAAAAACCTGGAAATACTTGAACCAAGCCCTGAATCACTACTAACAGGAGGAATGTTAACAGTTTTAGGCCACCTTGTGCTTCAGACAAAAACACTGTGAAGCAAAGAAATGAAGAAATAAAGCATTCCTTGTTTAAATAAAATTCACAGAATTAATTTCTATTGATCCAACTGTATCTTTCATTGTTCAGAACTAATGTGGCCATGCATAGTTAAAAGGAAAGAAATAAAATATAGTTGACTTTTACCTATTATTCTTAATAAGTTTCACCAGTGAAAGAGAAGATAAAAAGCAGTCCTTGCTGCAACCAAAAAATATATAAAATTGCTGTGATGTCTGTCTTTGAGATCAAGACAGTATTATAGCAGCTGTACAATGAAATTTATAGAATTTTATAGGCACAATACAGCAATACAAAGGAAACATGGAGAATCTCAAGGGAAACATCATTTTTCTTTAATGTTAAGCAATTTGCAATATTTTGATATTAAACCCAATGCAATTATGTGCGCAAGTTAACTGTCAACTCTACATGATTAGTAGGAAATGAAACAAGACTTTAAGTAAAATTCTCTTCCAAATTGCTTAAATTTCGTCTTTTAATTTTATCTTCTGAGGGAATTGTACCTTAGGCTTTATTTTAATAAAAACTTAATAATGCTTTGAAAATCATGTAAAGCAGTTGTAATTTTAAGACTATAATATTCAAAGATAAACATCTTTTTTAGACTGTAATTGATAGCATATCTGAAGTATTAACTTTTGTGTGGCGAAAACATTGGTGTTTCTTCCTTAATGAATTGGTACTTCTCTCTGTGATTCCTTTTCCAAATTTGCACACATGTGCTTTCAAACTTACTTGTCCAGTCTTCATCCTATTTTCATCTGTCCTAAAGCCTGTGATTATCACTTTTTATTCTCATGTTTGTTGATGAGAAGGAAGATAATTTCAAAAGATATTAAATAGAAAATAGTAATCATTCTTTCACTCTCTTTCCCTAGAACACACACACACATGCATGCCTACACATATTCATGTTTTTAGTCTTTCAACTCTGCAACCTAATTTTTGTTCAAAATTGTGTTTCTCCTTTTTAAATGCCTGTAAACTATTTAATATGAATTTATTTAAAATTGTTTTATTTAGTATTTTCTTATTCTTTGATACAAGTTTTCATTTTACAAAATCCAATTAAATGACTCTATAAGGTGGTATACATAACATTACATTATGATTTATTTGACAAATATGTCCATATTTTTCTATTAAATTTGTTGATTAAAAACTTACTCTTGCTAATTATACTCAATGATATTTCTCTGCAAACCATAATTATGTATTACCATAAATTTCTACTAATAGACTTAATTAGGCAAAATATATAGTGCCTTAAAAGGGATTTTGATGATTGGTTTTAAAAAAATCTATCTTACAGAAAATTTTAATAATGGGTTTTACCAACAATGCAGGTCAGTCAGTACCTGATAAACTTTCAGCACCAATAGCATGTAGAAAAGATTAATTACTAAAGCTTCAATTTTATATTTGATGAAGTAATATTCCATTCTTACTTTAATTGACATTTAATTACTAGTCTTTTACATATGCTTAAATGTATCCTTTTGTGAATTACCTTTTAAAGCTTGTTCCCCTGCTCATTGTCAAGTATGTAATTTTCTTTTGGATTTACATAATAATAGTATGCTGTATTTTTCCGTTGCATTAAATAATAAAGCACAAAAGTAGGTGTCTTTATTAAGTTTTCCACTCTATAGATAAAAGTTACACAGTTGATGAAGAAAATCTTTTTATCTTCAGTAGAGTTACCAAATAATAGACTTGCTTAGGCTACAGACATACCAAATTCATGCGTTTTGGTGTCTAATAAAATTATACCTTGTAAAATTTGTATTCACTTATAATTTTAGAATATGTTGAATCATCTGAATTGTAATCAACTGAGCCTTTATACCATCAAATCCAGGAATTTGGTCAGCAAATAATTTAATAATACATATTTAACTCCTAAACCATGGAAAATCTGTCTGGACAACTGTCTTAGGGTTTCTTTTGCTGTGAAAAGGTACTCTGACCACAGCAACTCTTTTTAATGAAAACATTTAATTTGATGGCTTACAGTTTCAGAAGTTTAGTCTACTGTCATTATGGAGGTACATGGTAGCATCCAGGCAGACATGGTGCTAGAGCTGAGAGTTCTATAGCTTGATTGGCAGGCAAAAGGAAGTGGTCTTAGAGCTTGAGCATATTTGAGACCTCAAAGTCTGCCTCTACCTTGACACACTTCCTCCAACAATACTACATCTACTCTACAAGGTCACACCTCCTAATAGTGCCACTCTCTATGGAAGGCATTTTCTTTCAAAGCAACACACTAGCTCATAATGAATTTGAAACAATATCAATATATCTATTGCTCATAGTTGGATTGAAGTTTTAAAACCTGGAATTTTTATTGATGATTTAAAATATATTAGTAATTCTTCAGAAATATTTAAGCATACATTATTTGGCTACTATACTGTGTTTTGATATATTCCCATTTGGTGTCCCTGGTCTATGACCTCTGTAGGAGTTTAGATCAATGTTTCAGAAATTTTAATCTACATAGAAGTTATCTGGTGATCCTTTCCAAGATGTTTCTCATTCTAGGTCTGTAGTGAAATCTCAGGTCCCACACAGTAACTAATTTTTGTTTGTTTATTTGTTGGTTCATTTGTTTTTCTGACCAAAATTTGAATAGTAACATTCTAGTATTCTTTTAACAAATAAGACTCTATAACACCTTTTTTTTTCAATTTTTTTTATTATGTATATAAGTGTTTTGTCTATATGTATGTATATGTGACATATGCATGCCTGGAGCCCACATACACAAAAAGAAAGTGCCAGATTCTCTGAAATTGGGGTTATGGACTATTATAAGTTGCCATTTGGTTGGGGAAACCAAACCAGAGTCCTCAGCAAATGCACCAAGTGTTCTTAGCCCTTGAGTCAACTCTCCAGCTCCTGCAACAAAAGATTGCTTTTAGAGTAACTGAAGTCATTGAATAATATAACTAAAGTCTTTAATTTCTTCATAGAAATAAGCTAATACAGGATTCTAAAATTGCATAACTATTACATTTGAATTAAATTAGTAATTTATGTTTTTTCCTTTTAAAAAATACATTTAGGATGTTTTTCTTTTTAAAAAATATATTGGTAGCTAGGCATAGTGTTATACCTCTAATCCAAGCACTCTAAGCTGATGCAGGAAAAATGTAATAAGGTCAAGGCTAGCATGTGCTTTGTAGTGAAACTCAGGCCAAGATAGGCTATAGTATGACATACTGTCTCAAACAATGCATTGGTAAGTTATTTTTATTTTCATAAGCCTGGTCTCTAATATCCTGTTGTCCTTTGTGGGTGAAATTGCCCAGGGTGTAAACATTAGCCAGGTTCTATGTAAATATAGTACTCCAGTACCGCTTACAGAATAAGGAAGTGTAGACAAGCAAATGTCCTACACTGGTTTCTGTTGGGCTCCATGAACACAGCATTAATTACTCAAAGTCCGGATTAGGACAAGTTGTATTGTGACAATACATCTTTACCAACAGTTTTCTGCTGTGTTCTAATGTGAGCCAACTTTTTCCAGTGGACTGTTTGAAACTGTAACCTTTGTTCTTCTCTAGTTAGGGATCACGCTATTCTCTCTCCATCAAACTTTAGGAGGGCAAAGGAATGCCATTAAGTTATGTGAGCAATATTTTAAAATAATAGTGTCTTATAGCTATAACCAAGGGATCATTAAGATACTAATACCCAGGTAATTCCTAGTCATGTATATTTTTTGAGTACTTAAAATTTTAAATGATAAATAATATTTGTATATACTTAAAAGATGGAGCATGGTATTCTATTTTTTCTCTTCATTTTCTGATAATTTCAGTTTTTTATTGATATTTATTGAGCTCTACATTTTTCTCTGCTTCCCTCCCTGCCTCGCCCTCCCCCTTTCAGCCCTACCCCAAGGTCCCATGCTCCAAATTTACTCAGTAAATCTTGTCTTTTTCTACTTTATACTTCCCATGTAGATTAGATCTATGTAAGTCT
>LOJH01066716.1:0-19914 GCA_001685095.1 Ellobius talpinus | reverse complement strand
ATATATATATATATATATATATATATATATATATATATATATATATATCTCCATAAGGGTTATAAAATAAAAGGTTTCCATATGGTTTTTTTTAAAACATCCTTATTTTTGCTGAAGATAGATATATTTTGGTAATAGAAAGTGGAGAAATCAAGTTGGTGCTAACCATGAAGTTTCCTCTTTAGTAGTTAGCTTTAAAGTTTAAGAAAAAGTTGCTAGACAGAGAGCTGTAGGAGAAAAAGTTGTCTATGAATTTACCCCTTTAAAATATGTAAGTTACAGTTACAGTAATGACTGGCATGGAAAGATATGTCCATGGTCATAATAATAGCATGAATGCTATGCAGGCAGTAACCATTGTTTTCTGATTGATTGCCAACTGTACAGGAAGAAGTGCACAAAAGTAGTATAAATCTGGGAGATAACTCATGGCTAGGGAGCTCACATTTTCCAGGGGTGAACTGACTATTTTTATTTCATCACACTGACACACTGAAATACTATTGATTGCCCTGTAACATCATTTCATTAGCTCTATACAGGTAGATTAGAGCAACTCTCCAACCTCATTGTGAAGTTTCTTTATGTAGTGGAGGACAGAACTCACAATTGATCAAAGTGAAGTGACAAAGTTTCTGTGGAGTCCTCAACAATAATTGGGACATCTATATGATACCCTTATCCCAAGACTCAGGGACCATCTTGGAAGAAAGAGTGTGAATATTGCATAAATCCAAGGAGAGTAAAAAACAAGGTTAAACCTGGGTCTTGGTGGTGCATTCCTGTTATTCCAGCACTTGGGAGGCAGAGGCAGGCATGGTTCTGTAAGTTCTAGGTCAGCCTGGGGTACAGAGCAAGGACCAGGACAACCAAAAGTACACAGAGAATCTCTGTCTCATAAAACCAAAACCAAAGCAAACAAAGCAACCAAACAAAGAAAACTAAAAAACATAAACAAAAAGCCAACAGATTCAAACAATGTCTCCTATATATTGATAGGACTGTACTCATGGGCTCAGCATCTGCATTCTGTGTTTACCCGCTCAAAACTTGAAAAGGAAACAAATACATATTCTGACATGGATGGTAGATGCCTCTGTGAGCTCCCAACCACACTTGAGAAGCTTTTGACAGTTATTGGCTTCGATTGGAAGAAATTAAGCTTTGTTATTGTTTTGTTAAATATCTGGCTTCTGGTAGTTAGCCCATGTTCCAGTAGATGGCCCACACCCCTAATTATATTGCTAGAAGAAAATAAGTTCAATGAGCCATAAAGAAAGAGAAGAAGAAAAGGAGCAGCTTGAAGGAAGAGGATGAAGAAGAGGAAGATGATGGCAAGGACAATGACATGAAGATTGGAGAAAGTTGGCAGATCCAGAAGGAGTTAGAGGGATAAGCGGAATGTGAATTTTATTAAAAAACCATTCTACATGTTATGAAATTCTCTAACAAATTGTTATTTTTTTAACTTGCACTTCTATTTAACATCGAAAAAGAATAAGCAGGGTTAGTTTAAATTCCTCCCACCCTTAAACACTGTCCTACTCCTTATTTTATTATACTAAAATTTTATGGCATTTTAAGACATTTTGCAATATAAACAATTATTTCATAGAGATGAAAATAATTTGCCCATGTCATTTATTGTTTTTTCTTTTAAAATGTGTGCAATCAGGCTTTACTTTTGTATGTTTAATATTTTCACAAAAATGAAAATCGTCAAATATAAAACTTCTGAATATAATATTTTTCTGTCAATACCACATGCAAAGAACTCAATGAGGTAACAAATTTTGATTCTCTGGACAGATAAGAAACACAGAACAGATTTCTGTGGTTATTGGGCACTATGGGTTTCTGTGCTTCTGTGGATAATCTATTAATTTCACATCAATATCTTCATCTATGAAAAAAGCATAATAAAGTAACTTATGAACCCATATTCACAAGCACTTCGAAATAACACAGAGATATAAATTCAGAATTAAAGTGAACAAATAGGATTATTTTCCTAGTAGGAAATGATCATTATTTTTATGCCTGTTGTGAGTTACAACACAAGTTCAGTGTGTGATAGGAACTTGGAAAATTTCACATTATTGACTTTAAAAACAGCCTGCTATGATCTGTTGTAGACATGCTTACAGGAAGAAAGTTTCAGATATATTTCTCTGAAATTTGAGTGACATTTAAAGCAGTGGTTAGGAAATTCTGCAAAATTTCAAAAGTGGAACCTGTTTAGCTTACATTGCCATCTTTTAAAAACCACAGAAGTCTGAGACTGTGTGCTCAGAAGGGAAGGTGCTCAATGCATCAGAGCGTGGACTGATTGATATTCACAGTGTAAGGCTTCCGATTCCTATAGAGTTTTCTAAAATGCTACTTTACTTCAAGTGTCTGTAACACTAAACTCTAAATTACTACAATCTAAAAGTAATCTCAATTATCAAAAATCATACAACCTAATATATAACCGTTTAAAGTTTTCTCTGAAAACAATACACAGGAAAATACATGTGACTTTCCTACTGAAAGGAATCTAAACATAATTCCAGCACTTGAATGACTGAAGCAATAGTACTTAATCCTGGGGACAATACTAGGTAATATAGCTATCTAGATAGACTGTTTTCCAAAAGGAAGGAGGAGGAGGAATGAAGAAGGGAGTGAGAGAGGGAAGAAGAGACACAGAGAGAGAGACAGACAGACAACATGAATATGGAGTTCAAGTATGCATTGCTTTAATTCCAAATCAAAATCTGTAGATTATGTAGTAGAGTCAAATTGTTTGCATAAGAATGGTTTAAATTACTAATCTCACTGCATGATGCATTTTACAACAAATTAAATTCAGACATGTTTATGAACCCTGACATATTTTACTTTTAAAAAATTCTATTTGTAGTTTATCTGTATTGTTAAAAGGAAAGGTTATCTCCCTAAGCTATTGAATTAGATTCCATTTTATTTGGATATGCTCAGAGAGAGCTGGAAATAGCACTGCTTTTTTTTATTAAGAATAGAAAAAGAAATTAAATTATTTTAATTTAATTAGTAACAGTAAGCTAAAGGTTTTTGCGATAGCCTACTTATGACTTCAGACTGTACCATAAAGAATTCGTATTTCAAACAATGCATCATGGGACTACTGGCATCCTGCATTCATTACAATGCTTAATTCTCAAATGACATGAGGTACAAAGGAGCAACAGAAAAGGTGCAATTTAAAGATATTGGCTAGATTAACATTTCAGTTGCTTAGGTATATTTGTGATCAATTCACTAGATGATTAATAGCAGAACAGAAAACATAATACAGGCTTGGCAATGAAGATTCTGAATTATAACTGTGATGCTCAGAGCTTCACCCAGCTTCACAAGAAAACGGATCAAGTGGACCACACAGGAGGCAGTCATTCATAGTTGTCATATGGTTTTGGGTTGGCAGAAGTTTTGATATGGAATAATATTTTACAAAGCATATAAATAGGTTACATACTTTGAACTTGAGTTTTCTAAAAGAATACTGTAAATCTTTTTTTCGACAAATGCCAGAACAAGCAGAACCAAGAATGAAAGTTCAAACCACAATAAACATCAGGTTCTTTAGGATCATAGACTCTATCTTTTAAAATACAAGTACTGCTGTTAATTCCATCAGGTTTGGAACATTATTCTTGTATACAAACTAACCAAATCTGAGTCTTTGGAAAAATGTGTAATTCTAAACCTTAACCTTGTGTGTGTGTGTGTGTGTGTGTGTGTGTGTATGTATTCAACTACATATAAGATTAAGCCTAAAGTGAGCTTGACATCTTCCACTACTGGTTTATAGCAAGCCCTTTGAGCAAGAGAGTCTCACTGGATATGTAGTTCACCATCTTGACTGGAATGCATGTGTCACAAGCTCCTGAGAGTTATTTATCTCTATTCCCCCAACACCGGTATTGCAGACATGCACCCATTTGGGCTTTATATGGCTGCTAGGTATCCGAATTAAGGTCCTTTGCTGCTCTTATCCTCTTGTACTTAATGCGTTGATCCATCTTACACACACGTGCACACATACACACCTTCCTTGGTTTCCAGGATACCATTTCTTAGTGGAAGTGTCCCACTTCAAGGTGACAGGACATCAATTATAATAAAAGGGAGGTTTATTTTAGCTTTCTATTTCCTTAAAGATCTGAGAAACATTTATCAATACCAAAGTTACTTCCTCAGATTAAACACTAAAATTGCCAACACTTTTAAAATACATTTGGAAGCCTGTGGTTGTATCATCTCTTTTAATAAAATTTAAGGTGTTGAAAGGTAAAATTCATTGGGAGAAAGCTGTGATCTAGTTACAACAGCTTCCATTTAAACTAACAGACAAAAAAAAAACCCAAATTATACAAAACTAAAAGTTCTGCAACCTGTGTTCAATTTAAGTTTCAGCACATAATTTCTTTTTAATCCTCATTAACTTACAACAACTGGCTATTTTTAATGTCATGATGTACAAGAAAACATAGTTTCAAAAAATTGCTATTCAAACAGCTATAAAAAATTTCATACTAAAATTGAAAATCATCTTCCAGAGTGAAAAAAGTACAAGTCATCATCTCAACAAGACAAGAAGAAAATGTCTGGCACAAATTACAAGATACATATCATATAGGAGACAACTTGGTACAATCCAATAAACCACATGATTCTTCCATTCTTTTAGAGGAAGAAAAGCCATATAGAAGCGAGGCAGATATAGAGCTTGGAGAACATGTGAGCAGTCATGTCTCTAGCAGCATGTCTTGTATGAATGTTGTGTCCTCTCTCTACAGATGCTGTGTCCTATTTTCTTAAATACTCATCATTTCTCTACATAGGCTATGTCCTGACTCTACAGAGCCTGTATCCTCTTCAAAGACTGGTTGTCATCCGTCCTCCCACCCAGATGCTGTGTCCTCTGTAGCTCACATTTTAGTGCTGAACTTGTGTCTAGTCTGGAGAAAGTCTGCCATCAAGTACTCTATAAACTCTTGCATCTAAGTGAGTTTTCTCCCACTGTGCATAGTTCGGGCTTACATCCTGCTTCAAAATTTTGTGGGTTCTTATTTACTAAAGGGTAAATGGAATGGAAGCAGAAAGAACTAAAATAATGATTCATAGATCCTTTCATTTGCCTATTCTGTAGATACTCTCCCACAACTTTACTTCCCTTCTCTCATTTATGAACACACATACAGACAGACACACAATCACCACCACAGCCACCCCCACCCCCACCACCTTACCTCTGCCACAGTTCTCTTCATCGCTTCCATCCACGCAGTCATAAATTCCATCACACAGCCATCGAATCGGAATGCAGTATGCTTTATTTTTGCAACGAAACTGATCTTCCTTGCATTCTATAACACAGCCCATCTGCTCAAACACAGTGGAAAAATAGCAGGATTCATTAACGTTGATGGAATCACTAGGAAATTCACAGTGGTAGATGTCTGCTATAGAGTGGGATTGAACTGATGTTGTCTTAATGAACACACCCTCTACAAGCAACAATGTGCTTTAGGATGCAGACAGAACGAAGATCCGTTTTCTGTAGAAATTATATACCCATAAAACATATAGCTAAATAAAATTTCAGACAGTTCTGATAGTCAAACTTCTGCTTATTTTTCTTGCATTTGTTTTTTCAACCCCAGTTCAAGTAATCAAAACTTTAATCAAATGATAATTTTACCTCATCTGAACCATCAGCACAGTCAGGTTCTCCATTACATTTCAAAGATGCTGACAGACATCCTCCATTGGCGCACATATATTCACTTGATGAGCAAGCAGGAAAGGCTAAACAATTAGAAAGCTGAAGTTTAGACTAGCACAAATTATGACAAACATACACAACTATGAATTCATGGGCAGACTAAAATTAGGTTATGGTATTTAAAAATGTTCAACAACTAGCATTAGGGATCATTTAAATTGTGATTTACACTATTTTTTGTTATAGGCAGGACATTTCAAAGGTGTAATTGGCTGTGATATGAAGTAAGGACTTAATACACTAGACTTAATGAACAAGAAAAATCATTGAGATCCTTTTCTGTACATCATGAAAAGTTAAGTGAGTTTATCACAGTTTTAAATTATCACAAAAAGTCTACTTTCAAAAATGCAAATAAAACATTAAGTAGCATTGAGCCTTGAAAAAGTTTATGCATATGTATTAAACCAATCCTGTTTTCTTTTTCTTTTTTTCTTTATTATTTACTTATTTGAGAAAGAGTTTCTTTGTGTAGTCCTAGCTATCATGGAACATATTCTATACATCCGACTGGCCTCAAATTTAGAGATCTTCCTTCCTCTGCCACCCAAGTTCCGAGATTAAAGGTGTGTACCACCTTGTTGGGCAGTTTTTTTTTTATTCTTGAGCAGAGTTAATAAGTGGATAAATTACTACCATATCCCTGTTTCAATTAATTAGCATATAATTTGTGATAGCTTAATTTTGCCTATGGATTTGGATTTTAAAGCTTTTAATGAGACTTCTAGTGTTTGACCTTATATTTGATAATGATGTGTCCTAAATTACTTTACAATCACTCTGAGGTCTCATTGCTTAAGCAAAGGTATAAAAGGCTCCCTTGAGTTTCAATTCTTTTATACAGAAGATTTGTCTAGCAAATCTGATAGGTACAATGGCTACAAAGAATACATCTGGAAACAGAAATAAAAATGTGATCCATTTCAATACAGATCATAGCTTGAGCAGAGTTCACGGCAGTGAGTAAACTGTTTCTAGTTCCTCATCTCCCAAGTCTATGCTTTTGTTCTTATACACAAATGATAGCATGGTCTTTTGAATTTGTTTTCCTATAAAACATCATAACTGAAACATCTTGATAAGCATTTTATGTTTAATGAGCATGATTTAAAATCATGTTTAAAGAATAGAAACACATGAACTAAATTATTTTTCTATACCCTTTATGACCTAATTTTCATTTGAGTTGATATGAGGCATAAATACAAAAGAATGCATGTGCATCTCAGCTGGTCCATCCAACTGCTGCCATCTGTTTCAGAACCTCACCTTCTGTGACTAAAACCTTGATAGTGCATTTAAATCAAATTTCATTTTATAATAAGTGAGACCAATTCCAAGACTGGCATTTCCTGTACATAACTAGTGATTTTATCTGCCAAAATGTCTTTGGAAAACAGGAAGAGTACACAAAGAACTTATTCACAGATATTTCAATTGATCTTTAAAAGTCAGTATAATGTGGGTCTGTGCCAGAGTTTTCTGGACAAAACATATTGGTTTAAATTGAATCAAGTTTAAAATAGCCAGTAATTTAGATTTTCTACTCTCATTTACCTGGCTCACAGTTTTTCTCATCTTCTCCATATTTACAGTCTTCATGCCCATCACACTTCCATTTAGCTGAAAGGCATTGACCATTGGAACACTGAAACTGATCTTTGGAACAACTTGTTTCACAATTTTTCTGCCAAATATAACAGAGAGATAATTAAATTAATTCTTTTAAAGAAAAATATCTGCAAAGCCAAAAGATAACAACGTTTATAAGGGTTTAAAAGCCACAAGAACAGCATAAGACATAGCATATGCTCATTGCTGGCCTTTGAGTATGACAGAGTGGTAACAATTTTTTAATTTTCTCTGTGAATAGTCATAAATTTTTAATTTTTCAAATTTTATTTTTAAATTAAAATATAATTACTTTATTTTTCATTTCCCTTTTCTTCCTTCATATCCTCCCATGTCCTCCCTCACCTCTCTACCCTCTTTAATTCATGGCATCCTTTTCTTTAGTTGTTCTTGAGCCCTCTTCTGGCCATCAATTGTACCTACACATGTGTACATGCAAATATACATGTGAAGAAATTAATTACTTTACATGAAGGTGATTAGACTTTTTAAATGCAATTCAAAGAGAATTGTCCTTTGTGGAAATAACACCTATGGCATTTAAACTACTTTTAGCAAAATAAGACTTAACATTGCTTGTATTTGAAAGAAAAAATTCTCTTTTTCTTTTTTTATTATATCCAAAAATAGTCGCTTCCAGATAAGCCATATTTTACACTTGCATCCCAGGGATGGTATCTGTCACCCAGATCTGAAAGTTCTGAACTTAAATACAAATTTAAATTATTGGGACATTACTTTTTTAAGAAAGAGAGCAACAATATGACTGCTATCGTGTAGCTCGAGAACTCAGTTCATGTCACCTGAAGAAGATGAGGAACAGACTGGAAAATATGTCCCCCAGTTATGGTCATTTCAACTTTTAGTAACTAAAACACACAAATTTGTGGAGTCCTTTGTTTGTTGGTGAGCTACTCCTTCACATGAGCCATGCCATATAGTGGTTGATAAACCCAGTGTTATTACACTGGAGAACACTGATTTTCCATCATCCAGAATGTATGACAGTTCAATTGTTATCAAAAGATAAACAAAATCTATAACATTGAAGTTGGCAAAGGCAGATCAAGAGAAGGAAAAAAGACTAAGAGTAGGCAAAAGAGTCAGAGACCTATTCATTTGCACCCATTAAACCCATAGAAACACTTATCTGGAAGGCTCCCCTTTCACTACACCATACTCTAAATGCAGAGAACCTGGTGAAGACCTGAACATGCTCTATGCATGTTGCTTCAGTCACTGTGAGGTCATATGAGCTTTGCTCTTGTTGATTTACAGTGTATTTTTTTTCTTGGTTTCCTCCATCTCTTCTGGCTCTTACATTCTTTCTGCCTTGTCTTCTGCAGGGTTAGATGAGCTATGATGGTTATGGACCACTTAGGGCTGAGTATTCCAAGGCTTATCTTTCTCTCTGCATAATGTCTGGCTGTGTGTCTCTATATTTGTTCATATCTGTTGAAGGAGGAAGCTTCTCTGATGATGGTTGAAGAAGGAAAAGATTTGTCTCCCTGAGTCAGGGATATCTCATTATGGATGATTGTTTTCTAATTCTATCCATTAGACTGCCAATTTCACGATTTCATTGTTTTAATGGCTGAATGATACTACATTGTATAAATGTAACACATTTTCTTTATCTATTCTTCTGTTGCTGGGCATGTGGTGTTTCCAATTTGTGACTATTATGAATAGAATAGAATAGAATAGAATAGAGAGATGATCATGGTTAAGCAACTCTCTGTGTGGCAGGATGAAACATCACTTGGTTACTGTCGAACTGAAGTTTCTTAGGTTGTATTGCTATGAAGAGACACCGTGACCTCAAATGTTGTCTGAGGTTCCTATCCCACCAGGTCCTCCAGCTGTTTAGTCCCAAGAAATTACACATAGGTCTACATTAACTATAGACTGTTTGGCCCATTAGCTCAGGCTTCTTATTAATTCTTATAACTTATATTAGTCCATTATTCTTATCTGTGTTATCCATGTGGCTCGGTAAATTATTCGGTGGGGAAGTCACATCTTGCTTCTTCTGTGGTGTGGTCACAACTGCAGAAGGAACTTCCTTCTTTCCAGAATTCTCCTGTTCTCATTGACCCATCTCTGCTTCCTGTCTGGTTGTCCTGCCTATACTTCCTTCCTGGCTACTGGCCAATCAGCNCATTAGCTCAGGCTTCTTATTAATTCTTATAACTTATATTAGTCCATTATTCTTATCTGTGTTATCCATGTGGCTCGGTAAATTATTCGGTGGGGAAGTCACATCTTGCTTCTTCTGTGGTGTGGTCACAACTGCAGAAGGAACTTCCTTCTTTCCAGAATTCTCCTGTTCTCATTGACCCATCTCTGCTTCCTGTCTGGTTGTCCTGCCTATACTTCCTTCCTGGCTACTGGCCAATCAGCACTTATTTAAAACTTAATTGACAGAATACAGACAACTGTCCCACGCCACTCAAATACTTTTATAAAGGAAAATATTTAATTGGGGATGGCTTACAGGTTTAGAGTTTTAGTTTTTTTTTATTCTCATGGCTAAGAGGCAGACACAGTGCTGGAGGTAGAGCTCTTAAGTTCTACAGCAAGAGGAGGAAATTGCAAGAAGAGAGTGAGATAGAGATAGAGAGAAAGAGAGAGAGTGAGAGAGAGAAAGAGAGGCCTGACTTGAAGTCAAAACCTTTACCCAGTGACACATTTCCTCCAACAATGCCAGACCTACATCAATATGACCACAAGTCCTAACAGTGTCACTCCCTATGGGCATATAGTTATTGTCATTTTCATCCAAACTACCACATTCTACTCATTAGATCCCATAACCTTATAGCCATATCATGATTAAAAATATATTTAATCAGATTTCAGAAGCCCTCATAGTCTATCACTATAGTAAGGAGGACTATTGTTTGTTTCCCAGCTGCCCAGACTCCTGAAATAACCACACAAAAACTGTATTAATTAAATCACTGCTTGGCCAATTACTTAAGCATATTGTTAGCTGGCTCTTACATCTAGAATTAACCCCTCTCCATTATTTTATATTTTACCATGAGGCTTGTGGCCTTCTGGCAAGGTTTCAGCATATCTATCTCTGGTGGCGGCTCCATGGCTTCTTGCCTGACTCTGCCTTCCTTCTCCCAACATTCAGTTTAGTTTCCCCCACCTAGTTCAGTTCTACCCTATCAGGCCAAGCCAGTTCCTAATCAAAGGTATTCACAGCATGCATAGTAGAATCCCCCCATCATATCACAATATCATCACTCTTTAAAAGTACAAAAAAGTTCAAAATCTCTTTTGAGATTCATTTAATTACTTAACTGTAATCTCATGTAGAATCAACATGAAAAAGCAGATCACATACTTCCAACATATAATGACATAGGATAAGCATTTATGTTCCAAAAAGGATGAAAGTGGGCATAATGAGGAAATACTGGACCAAAATATGACCAAAAACCAGTAGGGCAGACTCCAAACGTTGCATCTTCATGTCTAATGTCAAATCACTTTTCAGATCTCCAACTCCTTTCAACTTTGTTGACTACAACACATTTATTTCTCTTGGGCTGGTTCCACTGTGTTTTAGAATTCCTTGGTAGTTATCCTATGACTGTGGCATCTCTAATATTTTGGAAGGCAATCCAGGTACCATGTTCACAGATTCTAGGCCTATGTTCAGGGACACTCCTGACACATGCCTGGCCTCAGAAGCTTTCATTAGCCATGGAGGGAGATTCCATGAACCTTTTCTTCTATCTTTGACTCTAAATTCAGATCCATCTGGCTAACATTGCCAAGTTCTGCTACTTGCCAGAGCTGAAACATGGTCCTCTCCTTTAATTATATCTTCACCAGTTTTCTGGTTTTGATGGTTCCCTTTACTACCTAAGGTTAGCCCTCATGGAATTTGCTCTGTAGACCAGGATGGTCTTCAACTCAGAGATTCACAAGCCTCTGCCTTCAGAGTGCTAAGGTTAAAGGTGTGTATCACCATACATTACAATTTCCTTCATTTCCTTTCACTCTTATGTAATTCTTCTTCACATGTGAAACATAGCTGGATGGCGTCTTGATCTGAGATCAAACTCCCTTTATTCCACTTCACATGAGGCTTTTCTTTAAAATTTTACACTTTTCAATGCTTCTTTTCTCTTCAAACTGTACATTTTGTGTTTGTCCATGTTCAACTTGCTCCTTTTCATCACAAATCTATATAAAATTGGCCACTAATAACCACATGACATAGTCTACACTAGGCTTCTTTTAAATTTCCTCTGCAAATGCAATTCTTCTGAAACTCTTCACTTTAACTTCAGGCAGACTTTTCAGACAATGATAAAAACAGTCAGATTCTTTGCCAAAATATCACAAGAATGATTTCTAGGCCACATAATAATTTTTTCTCTGAAATCTTTTGAGTCAGGCACTCACACTTCAAATCACCCTTGACACCAATGTCATCCAGGTTCCTGCTACTATGGCCCAGTAAGCCAGGCTCAAGGCATTCCAATGCTTTAACCAAAAGTCCTAATATACTCCTGACAAAAACATGGTCAGGACTCTTACAGCAATACCCAAGTCCCTAGTACCAATTTCTTCTCAGTCAGTTTTTTTTTGTGCTTTTTTTTTGCTGTGAAGAAACACCATGACCACAGAAGTGCTCATAAAAAACAACAACAACAACAAAACAACACAACACAACACAACAAAAACAACAAAATACATTTGATTGGGACTGGCTTCAGGTTCAGAGATTTAGTCCATTATTGTCTTGGCTGGAAGTATGGTGGCATTCAGGAGGACATGGGGACAGAGAAGGACCTGAAAGTTCTACATAGAGAGGTGCTGACAGCAGGAGGAGATAATGAACCACTAGGATTTGCTGGAGCTTCTGAAACCTCAAGCCTATCTCCAGTGACATACTTCATCCAACAATGCCACACTGCTCCAACAAAGCTACATCTGCCAATAGTGTCACTCCCTATGGTCTTATGGGGTCCATTTTCCCTCAAACCACCACATGTGGCATCGATGAATCTTGATAGAGATCTAAGATCATGCACATGAGGAACCACCACAGTAATTTCCATAGTGGCTATATAATTTCCCATTTCTACCAGAATTATATGAATTCTGACTCTACATCTTTGCCAGAATGAGATGTCACTGCTTTGTTGCTGATCTTAGCTATTCTGCCAGGTGTAATATCAAAAAAGTTTTGAGCCACTATATGGCTACTGGAAATTGAACTCAGGACCTCTGAAACAGCAACAAGTGCTCATAACCACTGAGCCATCTTTCCTATCCTCAGCAAGGCTATTGTGAAAAGTGTTTTTCCCTGATTTTTTTCTCGGATAATTTGTCATTATTATATAGGAAGGCTAATGATTTGTGTGAGTTAATTTTATATCCAACTACTTTACTGAATTTATTTATCAGCTGTTGCACATTCTTATAAAATTTCAGATAATTTATGTATATTATCACATTGTGTACAATTAAAGTCATTTTCCAGTTTTTCCCCCTGATCTCCTTCAGTTGTCATATTTTCCAAGGTGAGGATTCAAATACTATAATGAATATGTGTGGGTAGACTGGATAACATTGCCTTCTTCCTGATTTTAATGGAATTAATTTGAGTTTCTCTTTATTTAAGCTGGTATTTGCTATATACTTGCTATAAACTGCCTTTATTTTATTTAGATATGTCTCTTGTATCCATAATCTGTCTAATAATTTTATTATGAAGGACAGTTGGATTTTGTCAAAGGACTTTTCTACAACTAATGAGATGACCATGTATTTTTTATTTTAATTTTTATAGGGTGAATTACATTTATTGATTATGTATGTTGAGGCAGCCAATTCTGAATCTCTGGTATGAAGCTTATTTGATCATGGTAATTGATTCTTTTGGTGTGTTCATGGATTTGATTAAATTTGCAAACATTTTATTATTTTTGCACATATGTTCATAAGGAAAATTGGTCTATAATTTGCTTTCTTTCTTGAGTTGTTATGTGATTTGGGTTTATTGGTAACTGTGGCCTCATAAAATATATTAGGTAATGTCCCATGTGTTTTTATTCTGTTGAATCATTGGAGAAGTATTGGTATTAACTCTTCTTGAAGTCTTATAGAATTCTTCACTAGGTTATTTTTTCTGGATTATTTTTTATGGAACATAGGGTTGGATCTTGTTTTCACATCCATTGTGCTAGTCTCTGGATTTTGTATTAAGAAGTTGACACCACTGAATTTGAGAGCTATCAAATCGCAATGATTATTCCTATTTTTTTCTTGCTGTTGGTGATGGTGGTGGTGTGTGTTTGTGTGTACTCTCCTTATTTTGATTTAGATAGTCTGAAATTATTTTTCTTGGTATGTAGCTAACTTCTTTAGATAACTTCTTTACATTCTTTACTTCTAGCACTTTCTGTAGAGCTAGTTTTGTCATAGATACTTCTTAAACTGGATATAACATAAAATTTCTTCATCCACTGTGCCTGAAAGTATTGTTGGGCATAATAATCTGAGCTGGCATTAAAGTCTGTAACAGATCTGTCGAAGCTATTCTGTCCTGTAGAGTCTCCATTGAGTACTCAAGTGTAATACTAATACTTCTGCTTTTATATGTTTCATAGTCTTTTTTATTGTAGGTTTTACTATCCTTTGTTCAGTACATTTATAGTTTTGATTATAATGTGCCAAATGACTTCCTTTTCTTGTTCAGTCTATTTGGTGTTCTTTATATTTCTTGTATGTTAATAGACACCTTCTTTATTTTAGAGAAAATTTCTTATAAGAGTTTTGTTATAAATATTTTCTGGTTTTGACCTGAATTTCTTATTTTCCCCTTTCCTATTAATCTTAGATTTGGTTGTTTTATATTTTCCCAGATTGGATATTTTTGTCTTAGAGGCTCTTTTATTCTTTTTCCTTTTCTTTAACCAACATATCTATATCTTCTTCCATTGTGTTTCCAGTGGCTGGGATTCCTTCTTCCATCTGTTTTATTATAATTGTGAAGCTTGCCTCTGTGGTTCCAAATTGAGTTTCTCAGTTTTTCATTACCAGATTTCCTTCATTTTGTTTTTTCGTTATTGATTCTATCTCTACTCTCTTATTCATTTCCTTCCACTGTTTATTTATTTGCTTCCTTCTTGAGGATCTCTATCATACTCATAAAACCTTTTTCAATTTCTTGTACTAAGGGTTCAACTATGTTTGAATATTCAATGAAGGTAAGATATGTAACAAACAAGAAGCCTAGGGAAGTCTACTTCATACTGTCATCCATCTTTCTCCTAGTGTTCTCTCTCATGCCTCATCTCTTTTCCTCTGAACTGATCTTCCTACCATTTAGTTGTTTTTGAGTCAACTTTTCCATTATGACATTTGCTCCTAAATGACTGTGCAACGGTCTGTCATTGTGGCTACTTCTGCTTCCTCATGGACAGATTTCATTAGAAGACAGAGGATAACATATATACTTTAGGAAATCCCCCAGATTTTTGTGCAGGGTGAGATAATCGAGAGTGATATTCACCCACCTTGGTCTGAAGATTGGTTTGAATAAACTGTACAGCCCAAGCATCTTTGTGGACTAAATTTTTTCTCTTGCATAAAAGCTTCTATTTTTCACAATTTGCACTCTTCCCTCTCCTAAAATGGCTTAGGAGCTCACAGGTATAGACATTCCTGGGGTAAAGAGGTAAATCATTGTTCTTCTTTCAAGATTAATCCTCAGTTAGTGAAGGAAACTGTCTTTCCTATTTTTTTTTAATTTTGTATTTGTTGACAGATATTTATTAGACTTTCTTCAATAGAATTGACATTTTTCTTTCTATACTTTCCCAAATATTAAAGTATTATTACTTGCCAGAGACTTTCATAAATGATAATGAAAAAGGGGGTTCTTTCTTATATTATGATCACAAAGACCAATATAAAATATCATTTTCAAAACTATGACTACAAAAAATATTGATTGTCAAGATAAAAAAACATGTATCCTTTTAGAGAATGCCTTTGAGAAGCAGTTTTACCAGAAATTGATCTACCTCTGGGACAGTTTAAATGTTTCAGAATAGTTTGAAATACAAAGCATATGGAAGCAGTGATTCTGGAGAACTGGAGAGTTCTGTACAGTTAATGTAAAAGGAAGTCAAGGCTGAAGAGGTAGGAATGCCATTAATGTAAATTTCTGTATAGTGCTCTAGAGACTTCCAGGTTCACTAAGACTACCTAGTAAGCACAGGAAGATCACACTCATCTCCAGCAAAGTAAAACTTCAAGACTATGTCGAGTGAATGTGAACCTTCTAGTCTAAGTCTTAGGAAACATTTTCAGGATTTTTCTATATATAAA
The DNA here is from genome assembly GCA_001685095.1 of Ellobius talpinus. Classification (NCBI taxonomy): domain Eukaryota; kingdom Metazoa; phylum Chordata; class Mammalia; order Rodentia; family Cricetidae; genus Ellobius; species Ellobius talpinus. The sequence continues at coordinate 4,103 of LOJH01066716.1, read as the reverse complement.
CAGGCTATAACTTCATTATTGAGGCCTTTATTATTGAGTTATCTGTATGGTACACTTAATTTACTCAGTGTTTAAAATGAATGGATGTTGTATTTTAATTAAAATTCTTTTCCTATCTTTACAAAAATCATCAAGATTTTTTCATTTAAATCCTTAGTGTATTATCGTCACTGATTTGCATATATTGAGTAATCCTTGAATGCCTATAATTAATCACAATTGATCATGGTAAATAATCTTTTATCAGGATGTTGGATTTAGTTTGCAAATATTATGGTTAAATTTTTTTGTATATACGTACATAAAATATGTAAGCTAGTAGCTTTTGTGTGGTGTGTCTTTTCCTGGTGGTGAATTACAATTAAGCCCATATATATATAAAGATCATTCATACTTATGAATCAAGTATTTAAATAATCAACACTTCACAATTAACATTTCTTTTATTCTTCCCACATTTATGTATATATGAATATAAAATTTATATGTATAAATATATATTATATATATTCAAAAATATTTTAACCTGAAAATGACATTGGCAAATTTACAGTGTCCCACAAATAATAATCCACTAGGGTGTTTAAACAACATATAATTCCTTAGTTAATCAAATATATTATTTGGGAAAGTGAGGTTTCAATGTAGGTCTGCTATTGAATATAGGTAAGACTACACTTATATGAAACTTCTTCGCATTCTCTGTTTTTTATAAAAATTATTTAATATCTAGATATTCTATTCATTCTTTAAAAATATCCATGCATTCTGAATTTAAGTTCCATTATCTTTCCTAGAATTTTTTTCCTTGAGAATTTTATAAATATATTTTGAATATATTCATCTTTGTCTATCAAGTCCTCTGGCCTTTCCCCTCAAGATTTATTTGTTTTAATTTTATGTGGATGAATGTTTTGCTTGCATGTGTATATATATATATGCATATTTATTATCCAGTTTCTATGAAGACTAAAAGAAAAATAGATTGCCTTGAAGCTGTACCTAGAGGAACTTGTAAGCAAGTGCTCTTAACTACCGAGGCACAACTTCTCTAGCCACAACTTACATTTTCTGCAGAATATTAATATTTTAGCAAACCCAAGATGACTTTCGTGATTTTTTTAAGTGCTATTATGAATGTATGGATTTTATGCTTATTTGATTTCAGTCCATCACAGTAACTTACATTTCGGATACTGTACCTGTTCTTGTTGTCACTCAAGACACTTTCAAGCTTGTCTCTATGCCCTTTGCTCAGTAGCCTTTTAGTTATGTGTGTTTACAGTCTGAGACGCTGCTAACATGATTTTTTTTCTCAGATCTGAAATTCCACATTCCCCATAGTAGCTCTGTTTCTAATAAGTGATCTGTATAAATCACTGTGAACATTTACTACTGCATTTCTCTTGGTTTTGTACTGTTTTTGGAGGTAGATAGTTTAGAAAAAAAATATTAAGCAGGATCTCATATTGCTTTAAATTTATTTTTTTTTGTTGCTGTATTTACTGCCAGTCAACCTAAGTTCCATACCCAGAGCCCACATGGGGTAAACAGAGAATCAACTCTCTCATGTTTTTCTCTATCTTACCTATATTGTGTCATGTGTTCATCATCATTCCCCAAACACAATACAAAAAATAAACAAATAAAAGCAAAATTTTAAAAGATAATTCTCTACATAGGCAACTGAGATATATAATTGACATTAAATTAAGTCAAGCTTTAAACTTTATTTTATATTTTTATTTTATATTGTTTTGAGAAGATATGGTTAAGAACACATCAATACTGAGTATGTATGTTTACATAAAAATACAATTCTCCTAACTTTTCTACTTCCTAGTAATATAATATTTATGCAACTCTCCTTTCTATCTTTGTGCTATGTTCTCCTTTGGATCATTTGCTTCACTGTCTTTTATTAAATAAAATGTTATTGTAGGCTTTAACGAAAAATAAATAGAATTTGCTGTGGACTACACTGTCTGGAAGAGAAGACCATAATAAAGAATAATTTCCTTAGAGCATTGCTTTGATAACACTTTTAGAAATATATTTTACCAGGAAAGTACTTGCCCAGGAACGTAGTGAATAACATGAATGTTATTAGTAAATATATTTACTCTGACATGAATAATATTTTGGAAAAGATTTAAACTAAAAGTAGATTTTGATTCTTTTTATATATTTTTTAACATCTAGTAATAACATAAAACAAGAAATCATAAGACTCAAGGAATATGTTTGAAGTAACTGAAGCAAAATCAAAATCAAAACCATGCCATGGCATCAGTAGGTTGCATGAGATATATTTTTCTGACTTAGGAATGTCTAAGGCATTTTTAAATTATAGATGAAAAATGAGTATGTGGCTCGTCGATGTAAACTAGTCTCCTTGTAGAATCCTAAGAAAGAGTTCAGATTTTGATTTATGAATAGTCCTTCAATAAAATGGATATTTTCCAACTACTCTTGAGATATTTTTGCAAAATCTGAGGTTAAGATTTTGTATTCTTGAGGTGGAAAATCACACATAATCTTGTTCAAACACCACATTTGTAGCTGTCATTAGGGTGAATTTTCCAAATGGCAAGGAAATAAAAGTATCTGTCCTTATAAGAGTTGGGGTAGATTGGAAAAGCCATACATTGTGTGCACTGTTGTACAAACAGTAGAGTCAGGTTGTGTTTCTCTCTCAAAAAGAGACTCCGTGGATACTAAGGGAAGTTCGACCTGAAACAGAAACCACTAAAGCTTTAGAAAGGATCCTCTTCAGTTACTTCAATGGAATTGTTTCTATGAGTAACAAATGCATGTATTAGCCGACGAGGCAACATGTATCTATAGCAATACTATGTGAGTGAAAGAGCAATGACTTCCAAAAGGGACTGAAAACCTTTCCCCCCTTTATTTACTTACATTCCCTATTTTCTTCTTGCATAAGGAACAAAAAAACCTAAGAAACATTTTCTGATTGTTCCTGCACTTGCCCCAGACAGTGTAACCCAAAAGCTGTTATCATTTCAGTATGATTAGTTTTAAAGTTGCATGGAGTCATGTGATACATAGCAGGGAAGTTTAAACACAATTCAACCTAGAAAAGTTGTCCAGAGAAATTATCTCCTATTTCACCTAAAGCATAGGCCTTATGATAAATGGATTGTGATCCATTATCTAAGGAAATCTTGGTTTCATGAAAATCGATGATCCACAGTAAAATTTATAAGACTGGAGCCACTGAAGAAAAAATATTTAAATACATAAAATATTATTAAGAGCTATAAATACTCCAGCAAATTTATGAACAAATCCACAAATGGCAAGGACACCAGGAAGAGAATTTCTAAGCATACTATTCCCAGAACAGATATTCAACAATGGAGAGAAAACACACTATATTTAGTTGTCAGTAGTAGCACAGTTATTCTGTGAGGTCTGTGCAGCATAACACATAAATTAATACTATTTTAGGTCATACAGAGCAGGGTACACTGCAGAATTCTCCTTGGTCACACTTATCATAGTCAGTGATGATAACTCTGTACAAGACCTGATTTACCATTTTTGTGCGTGTTCACAGAGATCCCTACCTCATCAGAGCCATCTGCACAGTCAAACTCTCCATCACACCAAAACCTTGATGAAACACAGTCACCGTTGCTGCAGAGAAAGTCTTTCATTGTACAGCTCTGGGGCTCTGAAGATAGAAAAAAAGCATAGAGTAAAAGTATTTTATCATCTGCATTCTGAGCAACATGAATGAAAATGTAATGAAAAACCAAAAGAGGTTAGGCAAGCAGAGGCAATGAGATCATTTAGGGGGAACACCTCATAAAGAAGCTATGGAACAGAATATACTTATTTTCAAATTTAATTTCAAAGTCATTAAAAGAAATATTGAAAAATTTGTAAGATTTAAAAGATGGGCTATTATTTAATAAAATATAATTTAAAAGTACAATGTAATGTGAAAATTTATATGCTAGAATATTGTGCCATAGTCTTTTCCATTTAGAGTTTAAAGCTATTTTTTAATTTTTTATTTTTAATTTTTTATTTATTATGTATACAATATTCTGTCTTTGTGTATACCTGCAGGCCAG
>LOJH01066714.1:0-10309 GCA_001685095.1 Ellobius talpinus | reverse complement strand
AAAAAATTGACCTTAAAATCCATACTAATACAAATTATTCATATCTATATCACATCATGACCAGGATTTCTATTCCTCTCATGATTAGCAGCTGTGAGCTGACTCTTTATGCTCCTTCCCTGTGAGTGTATGATGTTCTACCTGTTAAAATAGAATCGGGTGCAGGTGAGCATTCTGTTTCCCACTGAAACTCACAATGTGAAATTGTACATGACTTTCATCTCCAGTATCTCAAATAACTCTATTCTTCTGTCTGAGAGAGTCCCCACAGAAACAAATATATACAATAGGTCTGTCCATGGTATGTTAGTTTTGCTTTTCTGCTTGTGACTTCATTTTATGCTTCATTTATTTAAGATTTACTGTGTTCTCAGGACATGAGACAATAAAATGAATAATTACAGTTACATGGTTTCGTTCTCGTGGAACCACAGGGGTCTGTCTCATCACAACCTGTCAAGTCCACTTGTGACTGGCTGCATCACAGAAAGCAGATTTTGCTCATACAGGGACCCATATTGATAATATGTTATAAATATATTCCTTATAAAGCATTCAGATAGTTTGTCCTTTAGCTATTTGATTTTTGTTTTGGATCAATAGTTATTTATTTATTTATTTATTTATTTAGAGACAAGGGTTTCCTATGGCTTTGGTGCCTGTCCTGGAGTTAGCTCTTGTAGACCAGGCTGGCTTCAAACTCCCAAGTGCTGGGATTAAAGGGATGCGCCACCACTGCCTGGCGGATCAAAATTTAATATGTAATAATGGACTTAATACTTTGACATAATATCTCAGGGCACTATATTTTGTGGCCTCTAACCTAGAAAATAAATTTCTTAACCTCTATGCTATCTCAAATATATTTTTTGTCATGGAACACCCTAAGGATTGGTTTGATTAGTTCATTAAAAATCTCCTGCTTATCCAGTGTCTCTGTGGAACATGTCATACACATGCTGTTAGTGGGGGTCATGACTGTACACGTGTTGTTATCCCTTCAACTGTCATGAGTGTCACTAAAAGGTTGGCTTTTACATAACGTGATATAACTCTAGTAGTATAAGTACCACATTGTAGACTTTGTTTGTTTTAAATTACAATCTTCCCCCATTTTAGCAGCTCTCAAAAATACAAGTTGAAAATGCCATTTATTTAACTTGTCATGTAAGATATTCACGTTTTCTTAATTCGCACATCATTATCATAAAGAGTGTGTATCTTCTCTCTGTTTTAATTCAACTTAAATCACTGAAACAAGACACATGACACACACTTCACATGCTCACAGTTCATAACAATATATCGGTAAAAAGAATTTAACTAAGAAGTGACATTTTAAACAAAAAAAGGAATTCATTAAGTAAAGATGTGCTCACCTTAATGTCAATCACAATACATAAGTATTTAAACTATTAGTCACACATATTATTTGATGCCATTGTAGTGATTGTATATCTTGTTCTTTAAAGTACTAAGGTAGTATTTCATTTAGTCATTTGAATTTTGTGTTTAATGAACATTTAATGTGTTATAATACTATTAATAAGTAGACAGAATGCAATTATCTTAAGAATGCAACATTACATGGTCACTAGTGAGGAAAAAAGCATGAACTATTTAAGCTCTAGTCTATTCTTTAAATAAAATTTAGTCACAATGCTGAGTTTATTAGTTTTTGAACAGTTATTTAATGATGATAGTTGCATTGCAATCTCTTCTCATGACTTAAAGGTAATGAAATTGCATCAAATAATAATTTTGTTTTATATAGTCATTTTCTAAATAATCTGTTCTGTTCATTTGAGACACAAGAAAGATATTGCTCATACAAGTATGCACATGAGCACTTTATCCTGTGAACTCAAGTTATTTTAATTGCTGTGGGAATTAATTTCAGTTATTTCTGCTTTTGATTTGAAATCTACTAAGAACTCATGGGGCTAAAGGAGTGGCTCAGCACTTCATTCACTCGTTGATTTCACAAAGGATATGTTCAGTTCCCAGCACCGATACAGTGACTCACAACAACCAGGAACTTCTGTGCTTTCTTCTGACTTCTGCTGGTCCTGCAGAAGTTTGATATACTTGCATATGCTTATTTTTCATTCTTTTATTAATTTTTTCCATTTATTTTACATATTGACCACAGTTGTGTTTCTCTCCTTCTTTCCTGTCCCCTCCCCCACCTCCCTTCTACCCACACTCCTCCTCTGTCTCCATTCAGATGGAGGCAGGCCTCCCTTGGGAGTCAATAAAGCATGGCACTTTAAGTTGAGGCAGGACCAATCTCTTCCCTCTGCATGAAGACTGAGTGAGTCAACTCAGCATGGGGAATGGGTTCCCAAAGCCAACTCAAGCACTTCAGACAGGTCCTGACCTCACTGATTGAAACCCCACAAGCAAACTAAGCTACACAACTGTCACACATATATAGAGGGCATAGGTTGATCACAGTAGGATCCCTATGTCAGTCAAGAGTCAGTGAGCTCCCAGCAGCCCAGATGAGCTGTCTCTATGGGTTCCCCTGTCATGATCTTGCTGCCACCCATCCCCAGCTAATACAGTCGTTCTTATCTCTCTTCAGCAGGACTCCTGAGCATGGCCCAGTGCTTGGCTGTGGATCTCTGCATCTGCTTCCATTAGCTACTGGATGAATGCTCTCTAATGACACTTAGGATAGTCACCATTCTGATTACAGGAGAAGACTAGTTCAAGCACCTTCTCCACTATTGCTAGGAGTCTTAGCTGGAAACATCCTTGTGGCATATTCTTATGCAAACTCTCATACACATGAAATAAATAAAAAATTTGAAAATAAAAGAAGATAGTATGTGACTAGTACTTTATCAATTCCTCAGAGCTAAAATTTGATTTGGGCTCTTTGGCCTTCAAGGAGTCAAACCCAGTTTGCATACAGGTGTGAAGCAGGAGGAACAGGAGCTTGTTCTTTATTTGTGAAGAAGTGTGTGCTCCAATGAGCATGTCAATAACCAGGGGATGGTTTAGGAGCAGGTACAATTGGAAAAGTCCAGTTAGGGAAGGTGAGTGGGGTCATACCTGGGCTGGAAGGATAGCTACTACAAAAAAAATTAGAGAAACATAAGGGTTTTACTCACCAACAGAAATGAAATGGCTCTGAAATGTTGCAGGAGCAGAAGTCTCAGGTTTATATGTTCTCTTATACATGTGAATTCAGCTCTTTGATACCCTGCTGCACTCTCATGTCCAGGTACAATTTTACTGGCACTAACAGAAAAGAAAAATAAAAGAAGAAAACAAATACTCCAAGAAAACCAGTATACCTGGGGCAAGGCAGAAGGTTTGATGCTTCTACTTTCTATCTATAGATAGCTGGCCTGACTGGGGTATTCTGACTGCTAAAAAGGATTATCACCAGCTTTAGGACAATTAAAAAAACCCTTCACAATGATATCTGTATTTAAATTTATCTTGTTCTTATAGAAAAAAATCCTGAATAAAGGAAAACAAAACCAAACCCATTCTTTTAAACCTCTGTGACAAAGGCTTTCTTTCTCTCAATGATGTGCTGCCATTTGCGAGAAAGATTCCTTACAATGCAAAAAGAAAAAAAAGTCACATTGCCTAACCTGTATTTTCTTTAATTTGCATTTGCTTCTCTCAAACTCATCTCCCTTTTTACTACTTTACAAGTTTTGCAATCACTATTAGCAGTTATTTACTTTAGAGTGTCATAGAAAAAAAATTTTCTGAGCTGTTGGAGAGAAAGAAACCTTGTGCACTAATAATTCTGAAATTAGGTTGGAATAAATGAGAAATTATTAACTTAGAAATTTCATTTAAAATTTAAAATCATCCATCCATGAAGAGACAGAGAATTTAGTGACTACTGGGAGAGCTCTTATACTTTACCTATCTTTTGGCATGTATATTTTAAAGTGAATTTGCATTCGCCAAACACAAGGGATTTTACAGATGACTGATGTTTGTGAAAATGAGATTTCTCCCCTGAACTTGCTTTAATTAAAATGCTGTAAGTAAGGGAACATTTTAATGTGCCAATCTCCATATTTGGTTAGAGCCAGCTTTCTAGAAAACTGCTGCTTAGGTTTGCTACTAAACAACTCTGCTCCACAGATACTGCTGTTTCTATCTGCTGTACTTAACACCCCGGCTAATGTTCTTTTGAATAATGTTGAATAAATAATCCTCAGAAGAATAAAATTAGTTTTCAGTATTAAACATCCCATTTGTTTTTATTTTTGCTGTATATACTTCCAATAATCTATAATTTATTCATATATGCACATACCTAGGAACTTTAAACTGAACAAACCTAGATGTATCGTCTCAGAAAAAGCAGCATTTGAAGTAACTTTGAATCTATTTTCTCCTAGGAGCTAGAACCTCAGGTAGAGGGTATTCTTGAACACATGCTAGAAGAGATGCTTTCTCCATGGCTAATTTGCCCTGCAGTTTCAGATTGCAAGCCTGGCAATTGAAAGCTAGGTAGTATTCTACTCCCTTATAACAATTGCTATGGATTGAAATCAATTATATCATGGGGAAAATTTTTTCATTTAATTTTCATAATAAATTACCAGAATATAAGTTAGTAATATATAAATACTTTGGTTAATATCTACACATTCTCTTCTTGTCACAATCAAATTTGACATTTTTTCCACTAATATGAGATCATTTCCAAACCAATTCCTTATTTTAGATTTCCTATGATGTAAAAAGCTTAAAATAATTACCACAGCATCATAAATCTCTGCTTTTATCGTCATGATAAGATAAAAAATAACCATAAAACATCTAAACACAAAGCCTTTGATATGAAAATGCTCTTATTTTGGGAAAGAAATCCATAAAATAAATTGTCAAGTAAGATTAGTTCCCTGTCCTTGTACAGCAGGACCAGGGTTCTCAGAAAGATCTGGAAGAGCTACTGGTTTAAAGATGGATCTCCTGGTCCATATTGCACAGGACCTGTATGGGTAGTAATGTGTTCTACTAGGTAGTCACTGCCCTGGACCCCCCCAAAACTGGTTTTTACCGAGGAAGTACTATTTTTCACTGACCAACAATTATCTTATAAACCATTGTTTCAAGCCCCTAGAAACCACTTTCACTTGGAAAATATATCAGTTTAATGTTAACAGAGATGGTAGAGTCTGTTTGGACATTCAGCATTCATAGTAGCTTCTAGGAGTGACTGTGTCCAAAGTTCTTGTCTATTTTCCCTCCCTTTTGCGAGCCCACCACAGTGGCCTACTGGTGCTAGAAATAGCTGAAGACTATGAGGAGAACAGAAGGAAGTCACAGTACAATTGGTTGGTATTGTGAATAGTTGCCCAGGTTTCAATAGACAACTTCCAGCCAAGACAAAGTCTTTAAATGTAGTAGGTAGGCTCTGGACTTAGCATCCTTGATCTCACTAAAACACCCTTTGACTGTCAGGAGGGAGAAATGATGAATGCACTTTCCCTTAGATAACTTTCCACCTGCGTCAGCTGACTCCTAGAATATAATTCCCAAACTCTGCACTGAGATCAGCAGAGTCACTGGTCAGCTAATGCCAATGATGGGCACAGAAAATATGATAAAAAGAAAATTTTGAGTACAATTAGAAAGTCTGCAACATGACAAGAGAATTCTCTACTTGGACTGAAGCAGAATAAAATCTGAAATCAGACCATGTGGGAGTCACTGCTGTTGTAAGTAAGGAACTGCTTGTTCATCCCAGCCACCTAGAAACAAAATAATCACACAAAACTATATTAATTAAATCATTGCTTAGACCATTAGGTTTAGCTACTTATTTGCTTAATTTAATCTTAATTTAACCCATTTCTATTGATCTGTTTATCACAACAAGGTCGTGGCATACCAACGTTTTACCATGTCTATCTCCAGATGCAGATCCATGGCATTTCCCTGACTTTGCCTTCTTCCTCCCAGCATTCAGTTCTGTCTTCTCTGTCTACCTAAGTTCTGCCCTATCAACAGGCCAAGGCAGTTTCTTTATTCATTAATGGTAATCACAGCACACAGAGCGGACTCCCGCTTCAACTATAACAGTTTCTTGTTTCATAACCAGACTCAACCTCATTACTGACTGTTTAAATATCATTTCTAGACTTGTCCAAACACTTCCCTTTTCCAGGCACATTATTCACTAAAGTATGGCTGGTGAAGACAGTATGAGAGTCATGAGCATGTGTCTGTCTCTGGGTATTGACAGTACAATGAGCAGGGGTCAGGTATGGCAGTGTCTGGACATTAGAAGGATCCGCTCCATGGATGGCATGGCCAAGCATGTGATATTAGTTATTTTCAAAAGTATTTTCAAAGAGTCTTGGTTACTTATTTCTAATTTAGAATGCAAAAGTATTTCCACTGTTTTCTTGAAATCTTCATAGATCTTACTCTTTTTATTGAAATTTCTCACTAGCAAAAAAATTGAATTTGAACTGACTGGTTTTAATGTTGTAATCATTCTAACATTTATTATGAGCTGTTTAAAACAAGATGATATTTTCAGTGTGTCCTTTATATACAAGTTTCTCACAGTCTTATGACATCCGTTCTCATTTCTATAACAAGGGCTAAAGCACATGCTACCCAGCCTTCTCTTGGTCTTAAACCTTGTCCATGAACTTTACATAGACCTGCCCAACCCTTCCAGGAGCAATACAAAGGACATGGTGTATCACAGTATATAGTTAATGGGGCAAGGGCACAGAGACACAGAGAAGTGACCCTGCTGCAGAAGGAGGCATGGTGTCCATATATTTTGTCTGGGTTCTAGTGTCATGTGCCAAAGAGTCTTGGACTATTCCATTTAGAATTGAGTGTAACTCATTCCTATCCTGATTTCATATTAAAAGACAGAGAAGAAAAAGGATGAGCTAACATTATTATTTCTTCTACCACAAGCATTTGTGGAGGACCAACAGGACTCATCAAGCTCAGGGTTTCCAAAGAAACTCTATTTCACTCACCCATTAGTGCTAGAAGCTTAGAAGCAAAACTTAGCCCCACTTCATGTCTCTGTTCCACACTGAAGGGGATGTGACCATTCCTATTGGGGCATGACACTAAACAACAAACTAGCAGAGTGGACTCAGAAACATGCTGTGTAAGTGCCTTAAAGCGTCCACCAGAGACAGTATTCAAAAGAAGTGTGCCAGGCAGCATGTCTTCCTCTGATGCTGTGATATAATCACAGTCCTTTGCTTTTCACACTCATAGAGACCAGTGGTACCATTCTCAGTGACTTTGACAGCATCACACTTTTGGTACCAAAGAAGCAGCTATGGTCCCAGTTCAACTCTTTTGCTTGTTTTTGGGGAACTAAACCATTCTACCCCTTGTCCTCAAATGATACCATTTCTCACTATGACACCACACAAGGAACATGCTGTCTTCTAACCACTTTGCCATTAGAATACAGTACCTTCCTGAAGACTCAGGCAAGAACAGAGTTTATTTTAGGTCTTTCTTGTAATGGAGCCACAATATAGGAGACTGAGTATGTTCAGAAGGCTATCAGTCCTGATTAAATTGGGAGTATGGGGACCTTGGGAGAGGGCTGAAGAGAAGGGGAGAGACAGGGAAAGGAGCAGAGAAAAATATAGAGCTCAATAAAAATCAAAAATAAAAAGAAGTTGGGAAAGCATCTTTGGAAATTGTTTCTGACACTACTCCACCATTTTCCTCTGCATAGCTACATGTTGCATTTCTCTTCTCATGCCATGCAGAAGATGTAGACAATGTCAGAGCAGAAAGCATTTACCACACCACAAAAGAGGATTCCCTTTTTTTGGAAGCAAGAGCAAAATTATCAACATGGAGAGATTGTGCTTTTTTGAATTTTTCCCCCACCCCCACTTTGACCTACTGGCAATTTACATAATTTACAATTATGCCATCAAGCATAAACCAATTACAGATTGGAACACAGAAAGGAAAACAAACTTTAATGTAATGAAAAATAAATTTATCTCATAACTTTAAAGAAGAAGTCTCATTGCCTGAGGATTAATTGCTTCTTAAATAATTAAAATATATGCTGGTAATAGACTGAATAATTCTAGAATCCCGTTTTTCCATTCTTTGTCATTTTTCTCTACTTATTTGTCTATCAGTTTTATTTCATGATTAATACTTACTTACATATTCTTCTGAAGTGCAGAGTATTCCCAGGTTGCAGAAATATTTCTTTGATACTTCATTTATCATTTTTTCCTTGTTCTGCTTTCCTGGTATCTTAGGCCTAGCAAACTTAATCTAAAATAAACTTGACATTTCTTTTCCAATATTTCTTGAACTCCTTGACATGCTTGTATGGTTTGTAATGTTTCTTTTAAAATAGGAGATGTGGAGAGCTTAAATCTTCTGCTTTGACTACTTAGAGTGAATTTGTCTTAAAACAGAACTATCATTTCAGTAATTTTAGGTCATTTTTATCAAAATGTTTTCCATGATTTTAATTTTCTGATATAAATTAAAAAAACTGTGCCAAATTTGGTTGCTACGTCTACAATCTCAGCACCTATGAAAAACGGAGGCAAGATTGATCACTTTAGGCCAGCCTGATGAAGATAGTAAGACTCCCTCAAAATACATTAAAATGATGAGTTTACTTTTAGATGCAGCATTGTAATATCAAATAAAATATGTCTGACAATGTTTATTTTGTTAAAAAATAATTTAACATATATTTCTGCCAAACAAGGTTTTAGCTGTAAAAACCAGAAAATGAAATTCTGACAGTTATTGTCCCCTAGTCATTTTTACATTACTATCAAAAATGCTCTTTTAGCTCCTTTTTAATCACCCAAATATCATTAATGATTCCAATTCATATTTATAAAAGATAAAAGTAAGTTAAGCTTCCAGTTTACAAACCACAAGAAAATAAAAATAAACTTCACTGATCCCATTAAAATCAGAAATACATGCAAAAATAAAGTAAGTAAAGTTAAGGATACAATGCTAACCTAGTCTTGCAAACTAAATTCTGTGTACCTGGCAGAATAACACTTTATCATAGCACAACAGAAGCAATGTCCCTTTCCTCCATAGGTTGGCTAAGCGATCCTAGGAAAGCCGAACTTGGTTTCAATCTGAGCACTTGTGAGAATGTTTGCCATTAGATACTAAGATGTGAAGAACACCCTGCAAGGGGTAGGGCATCATTAGTGTCACTAGCAATGCCATTATTTCCATATTAAGTACAAGTTTGTAACACGAATTTGAATTGTTCTTAATAATAAAAACCTAGAGTCAGATATACAGGTTAATGCTGAAAGAACGAGAAGCAGAGCAGCAAAATATTAGAGTGCTGACCTCTACCAATGCTCAGACTGAACAGGTAACCTGTTTCTATAAGACCTCAGGCTGAATGCTATCTCAGTGAATCCTCAGACTGCGTCCTCTCTATGGAACCTCAGACATCTCCGAGCTCCTGTCTCCTCCTGCCTTATATTCTTCTCTCAGACCAGTCATATCACTCCTGTCTCGTGCTGGGATTAAAGGCATGTGATCCCAAATGCTGGGACCACCTTTGTGTGAGCTCTGTTTCTCTTTTAGACAGATTCAATCTCCTGTAGCACAGGGTGGTTTGAACCCACAGAGATCCATCTGCCTCCTTTGTCTCCTGAGTGTTGGGATTAAAGGTGTGTGCCAACTGCTACCTGACTTCTATGGCAAACTAATGGCTTAACTATGCACTCTGCTCTTCCAGCAAACTTTGTTAGATCACAAGCAAAATATCACAATGCAAGTTCCCTTTAATAATGAGATAGAGTTCATTTACAGAACAATGGCATTCAACGTCAACTGTGACCTAGTTAAAAAAGAGAGATTGAAATATTTTATATTTGAGAAATTAAATATAACACAGAAACATCACTTTTAAGTGTAATAAGAATATGTGGAGTAAACAAGGAAACTGAATTGAAGAGTTGAAAATAGAAGTGTGCTCGGTTTTGTTCAAGATTTTGTACTTTGAAGGCAGCAAAATATTGAAGAGAACGACCAAAACGAATATATATCTTATTGCTCATCTTCGAAGCAATGCTTTGATCTTTATTTACTAGAGAACATTTTTAACGTCCCTTACCAGAACCTTCATCTGGCGATGGATGGACATAGAGACAGAGACCCACATTGGAGCACTAGACTGAGCTCTCATGGTCCAAATGAGGAGCAGAAGTTGGGAGAACATGAACAAGGAAGTTAGGACCAGGAGGTGTGTGCCAACCCACTGAGACGGTGGGGCTGATCTAATGGGAGCTCACCAAGGCCAGCTGGA
>LOJH01066712.1:0-10309 GCA_001685095.1 Ellobius talpinus | reverse complement strand
GCAGCATTGTTTGTCATAGCCAGAACCTGGAAACAACCTAAATGCCCCTCAATGAAGAATGGATGAAGAAATTGTGGTACATTTACACAATGGAGTACTACACAGCAGGAAAAATACTGACATATTGAAATTTGCAGGAAAATGGTTGGATCTAGAAAACATCATATTGAGTGAGGTAATCCAGACCCAGAAAGACAAATATCATATGTACTCACTTATAAGTGGCTTTTAGACATAAATCAAAGAAAACAAGCCTACAATTCACAATCCCAGATAACCTAGACAACAATGAGGACCCTAAAAGAGACATACATGGATCTAATCTACATGGGTAGTAGAAAAAAATAAGATCTCCTGAGTAAATTGAGAATATGGGGTCTTGGGAGAGGGTTGAAGGGGAGCAGATAGGAAGGGAAGGGAGCAGAGAAAAATCTATAGCTCAATAAAATCAATAAAAAGATGTCAAAGCATAAATGGGATAGCCACATGTACAAGAATAAAATCAGACCCTTATCATTTACAAAAATTAATTCAAATAAATGTTCTAAAAAAAGAAATGGCCTTTTGACTTCAATAATTACTCTTTATAATTATAAAGTAATGTTCATTTATTTCTAGAATTACTCATTTGTTGAAGTCTACCTTTTTGAAATAACTAGCCACATTAGTTTTGTTTTTATAAATTAATTAATGCTTGTATTAACCTTTTCATTAATTTTTGAGTTAGAATATAAAGTAATGGGTTCCATCATGGCATCTTTATTCATGTGTGTCATGTATTATCCTCAGTCCCCTCTGCTAGTCCCCTTCTCCAGTGTCCTTCCCCTCCAACTGTTTACCTTTCTTCCCCTTCCGTCTTCCTATTGTCCATATCCGTGACTCTATTTCCCACCTCTCTGAAGACTTCTTCCTAGATTCTTATCTCCTTTCTGTTTCCATGTTTAACACACACAACACATAAATACACATATAAACACACACACGTAATTTTAAATGTAGGTGCTACATATGAGGGAAAACATGGTACTGTTGGTTGTCTTTTTTGTTGTTCTTAATCTTTCTTATTTTGTTTGACAGATGATTTCCAATTGAACCCAGGTACGTGCACATGTCTTCCTTTCATTGTCCCTGTAGCTTCAGAAAGTTTCGTTGTGTGTATGTGTCATGTGTTTTACCCTTTCATCTATTAGTGGACATCTAGCTTGGTTTTATTTTTTGGCTTCATATATGTGAATGAATATATATTATTTATTAGGTATAATATATTTTATACTATAAACTATGTGCATTATATATATATAATCTTCCTTCTATTTTGAGTTGCCTAAAGTTCATTTTTTCAGACTATGTAGTTGGTTGCTTTATTATACTGTATAACAGTCTCTGTCTCTGTCTTATAGTTGTGGTTCCTAGGTATAGTTAATGTAACTATTGAAGGTTTTCTTTAAGTACGCAGCCCTTTGATTTGCTTCTGTTTGTCCCTTCTGTTCTCATTTAGGATGATCTTAGGACTGCTGGTTTTTTTTGTTTTGTTTTGTTTCTTATTTCTCTTTTCTAATTTCCTTTGAATTCACAAGATTTACTTTTGCTTGAACACATTCACTCACTCCATTTAATACTCCATACGCTCCTCCCTCGTCTATGATACTCTGTTCTTTCAACATGTCTGTATTGGTGACTTCATTCATTCATTATCTACAATCTTCTCATCAAGAAAAGCCACCTTGACTTTCATGTCTCCATCCGTACCATGTTGACATTTTAGAATTTTAGTTCTTTGTTAGAAAAGACGAATTTTTAAAGTTTGAGCATGAGTTAAGGAGCTTATTTTAGTTCAGGTTTTGTTAAATATTGGATAATGCTTCTTTTACAATATACTCTGCTAGACTTGGGCTTGCTGTTAAAAACGGAAGGTGTGAACCTAATAAAGAAGTCACTCGAAAGTAAGATGATAGGGAAGTAGTGAACAGTGTTTGGTTGTTATTTTATAGTGATTCTTTTTTTAATGAACATTAGATCAAAGTGTTAATTTAGAATTTAAAACAAGTTCTCTTAACTGAATATATCATCTTTTGGTTATGTATTTCAATTATTATTGGCCAGCTTCTCAGTAAAATCTATCTGGAAAGATTACTTAGATTTTTTTTTATAGAGCTCAGGAATAGGTCCATTGTGGAACTTTTGGCAATAGAGAGGAAGATAGATAATGCAATATTCTCCAAGAGTACTAAAGAAATGGCTAAGCATTGTTCTGGAGCTGCCTGTGTTTATGGCCTCAGAAGTAATTTCCACTCAAGGGGTTGGCCATACTCCTACTTTCTTAGCACTGAATAGTGCAAACAATGGCAAAGTGTGGGATAAATGAGCAAAGGCTAGAGGACTGGATGAAGTGGTTATTCCATTTGTGCTTGTGTAGGGGGGATTCTATGCACCACACCCAAGGCAAGGAAGCAGGAGGAAAGAACACTGCATATTTCTCTCTGCTGCAATACTCATCCCTCCTCGGGGGCTTTGGTTATCCTTCGTAGGCAATTTCTGCTGTTAGAGCAAAATACCTTGGCCTAGGTAGTTTATGGCAATAGAAATTGGTTGCTTACAGTTATGAGACTAGAACTTCTGTGGTTGACAGCATCACCTTTAATATCTGGTGAGGGCCTGCTCCTCATAGACGCTACCTTCTCTTTGTTCTCATATACAGACGGGTGAAGGAGTTTCACTAATCTCTATCTCTCAATACTGTTTTAACATATGAAGTTGGCAGGAGGTGGGAGTACATACAAACCAAAGCGTCACATGAGATCACATTCTAGACCTCCAAGTCTGCTGGTCAGTGGTTTCCTGCCTATGCCAGTGAGTAGGGTTTAACCTAAGGAAGAGCATTAGCCAACTATTTTAGCAGCAGATAAAAAGCTCTTCTCTCAGGATAATAAAGCACTCATAACTCCATTCCCTAGTGCTTGGGTCTATTTGTTCTCTTAATTGGTTTGGAACTTATAAAGGGTGTTGTTATCAATCCTTTAAGACTTCTATATGCGTATGTATTATGGTAATCAAAATGATAGCAATGTTTTTATATCAATATCAGTAGTAAGAAGAGAATAAATGAATGAGTGGTACCTATTTCTCTCTCTATCTATCTATCTATCATCTATCTACCTATCTCTATCTATCTATCATCTATGTATCTATGTATCTATCTATCTATGTATCTATGTATCTATCTTTTATCTATCTATCATCTATCTGTCTATATATCTACTATCTATCTATGTATCTATCTATCTATCTATGTATCTATGTATCACTTATTTATCTATTTATCTATTCATCTATCTATACACACATATCCAACTTAGATCTAAAGAGAGTTAGACCAAGTGAAAAGATTGAATCTCAGTAAGTTTCATAGTGAATAATTCCACTTATTTTGAAATGATAGAATTTCACAGCTCTAGAACAGATGAGTGGTGGTTAGTGACGGGATGGGGCAAGTAGCGTATGGGGGATTTCTTGGTGCGGATGGAAGAATGTTGTGGATTATAGTGGTGGTTCTGTGAGTCCATTCCCTGGGTAAAACTACATGTGTCTGTGTATACACCACTATGCTAGCACTGGTAACATTTGAGTAAGACCTAAAATCTATGTATTAATATAGCAATATATTTTCCAGGATGTAGGGAATGTGTAAGATGCTATCATGGAGGGGGCTGGACAAGGTGTACACAGACGCCTATACTATTTTGCAACTTCCCTTGCATTGATAATTATCTCCAAATTAAATATTTAAAAACATATATAGACATTGTCACTTAATCTCAAGTAAGAGTTAATAAGCCAGGAGATGACTGAAGCTCAGAAGGCTTCATGCGGAGGAGGCTTTCTAGGAATAACCTTTGTCTCTGTTTAAGTCATGATACAAATAATCTTGAAAGCCCCCTGCACTGTCCATTCAGTAAGTTTCCACGGTTCCACTGGTCTCTTCTAAAAGATTGTTCATGCAGTTCTTCCATTGTTAGTTAGATGGGCTTGTGAACTGCCTGGCTGTCTTCCTTAAAACCCGATACTTAGGAAATCAAACTTCATCTGTGAATGTATAAACACATTCTCATTTAGTAAAAGCTCTCGTAAAAACCCAGATCCTTTTTACATTGGGGGAAGGGAGTTCAGACTTGCAAACCATTGATGCCACTGGTAACAGCTCTCCGTCTACACTCATGCACCTGACTGTTCACTCCTTAGCAGCACTGTAGCCTTCAGAGCCGAAATAGTCACGATCTGATCTGTTTTCCTCATTCTTGAAATCTCTATGTGCAAACCCAGTAGCATTTGAAAGCTAATCTCCCTGTATGCAGAGTAATTACAGCAAAGTAAATAATCTCCAGTGTTCGGATTCCCTTTGGAAGTGGTTTAATATCTTATCTCTCCAAACTAGTTTTCTGTGCATCCAAAAGGCCTGAGAAGTTTCCTTAGTATTCAGAAAAGGAGTAACTCTAAGCACACTCTGGGGCCCCTCTCCAGCCACCACAGTTATGTGGGGATATTTTCCACATCCTTTGAAAAATCAGCTCTCTGCTCCCTTTATCCAGCCTGTGCAGTGTGCATGAGTGTGTGGAGATGCCCTCTGGATAACCCACACTTCAGTGCAGCAGAGTATGTGAACGGAATTAGAAGTTGCTGTAGGCACAGAAAGTGATCTCTGTGACTTGTGGACTGTTCTATAGGGGAACATACTTTTTTCTCTCTTTCTCAAGCCATTTCAATAATGAAACTCCAATATTCCCATAGGGGCCACCCAGTATGCTATGTGGGAACCTGTGAGACCCTGTAGATGATTGCTTCCTGGGATGTGTGTGTATGTCAGGGGTTGCGGTGCACACTGTAAATGCTGTACATATGCCTGAGTAGGCTGAAGGGCAGTCATTGGGTGTCATTCTTCAGGGGACATTTCTTTTTTATTTTTATTTTTTATTTATTTGTTGTTTAAAGCCAAGGCCTCTCACTGGAACATGGAGTTTACCAATTAGACTCATTGGCTTGTTCAGGGAGTCCAGAGATCTGCCTATGTCCATCTCCCCTCCCAGGTGCTAGGTTAGCAAGCATGTGGTACCTAGTTTTTTCCCCATGAATTCTGGGAATCAAACTCAGGTCCTTGTATTTGTATGACAATCATTTTATTTACTAAGCTGTCTCCCCAGCCTCCTTACTGGAAGTAAAAAAAAATAAAAAATAAAAATAAAAAACAAATTAAAAAAATAATAAATTTATTTGTTTATTTGTTGTATGTGTATGCTTGTTTTCCGTGGAGCTCATGTTAAGATCAAAGGACAACTTGTGGGAGTTGGGTCTCTCCTTTTGTCATGTGGGTTTCTTGGATCAAACTCAGGGACTCAGGTTTTGTGATAAGTGCCTTTACTGCCTAAACCGTCTTGCTGGGCCCCTTCTGGAATTTTCCAGCTTTCATAGGGTTTGTGATGTGTGTCCCAGTGTCCCTACAGGCTAGTGGGGGTGGGCGACTTTGCAGTTGCTGCCCACATCCCATGGCAGCCAGCACCTAGGCTGAGTTTTTTCACTCCTAAATCTGAAGTAACAGATGCTAGGCCTCAAAGTACCAAAGTCGTTCTTGCTGTCTGAGCTGTGAGGTTGTTCTTCTCATGGGCTCTGTACAAGTGTGAGGCTGGAAGCTGTGCACCCCGCCTGAGGTTGGAACTGCAGAAAGAGCCTCTCAGGCTCCGTGACTCATGTTTTTCCCACAGCAGGACTGTTAGGAGACATGTTGTTTGGAACAAATATATCTTTCATGAAGTGTGCACAGATTAGACATGTGTTGCTCACAGTTGCCAGCCTGTTCCAGATTCGTGAAAAGTATAGTGTTGATTGAAGCCTTCTATCTTTGATCGTGCTGTTAAGATGGTTTCTGCTCTTACTTTCTCCTCAATAAAATATGAGAAGAAAACAACTATTTATATGTGTAATGTTTTATTTCTATTAAACTTGAGCATTTTGGTGTTTTACCAGATGCCTTCTCAGAGCCCTGCATGGTTTGTACACATTTCAAACTGCAGAATTCTGTGAGAGGAGGTGAGAGGGTTGTAAACATGTGCTACACAGTGAGTTCAAGGCCATCAGGGCTACAAGTAGCCTGGCTATCTCAGACCCCTCCCCAAAATATTCCTTTAAATAATTTAAACTGTTTGAATTTGAGTTCACACTGTTTCAAAACCATTAAGTCTTGGGGTTTGTTTTTGTTTGTTTGTTTGTTTGGTTGGTTTTGGTTTTTTGAGGCAGGGTTTCTCTGTAGCTTTGGAGCCTGTCCTAGAACTCACTCTGTAGACCAGGCTGGCCTCGCACTCACAGAGATCTGCCTGTCTCTGCCTCCTGAGTGCTGGATTAAAGCCGTGTGCCACCACTGCCTGGCAAGTCTCATGTTTTTAATTTGTTGTGATGTCTTTTTTGATATTTTTCTGATTACTCTAAGAATTGTAGCCTTTGGAAATCTGTTTCCAGTTTCATACAACTGACATTTTTGTTATTGCTGTTGTTTTTACTAAAACTTTTCAGATCTAGGTTAATTGGTACTTCTCAAGGGTATTTATGAAGATGAAGAATATGTCATTCATAGGTTACAAAAATAAGGGACCATCAGACTAACAAGCAAAGCTTTCCTTGTGATCGAGCATCATCATTAGATACAATTAAGAGAAAATGTTAGTGAAAAGCAGTGAGGTGTAAGCAGTTGCCTAGTGGCTCCTCACATTCATTTTCATCTTCCACGTCTATTGTGCTCCAGTTACTCCTCCTAATGTTCAGCGCTGTTTGCATCTATTTCCTCTTCCTTGTTTCTTTCTCCCTCTTCTTCTTTACCCTTCCAGATGTAGGTGTTCTTTGGGGATCCTTTACCTTCCTCCACTCCATAGGCTCAACTCCTTTCAGCTTGGAGCCTTTCCCGAGAAAACAGGAAGAACCATGTATGTTCTGTCTTAGTCATGCCTCCCTAGGCCAGGTACAGAGAGCAGAGTGGTTGTATTCTAACTGTTCCTCAGAGCTCAGCAATCTGTTCATCTCGATGTGAATTAGATCCCTCCTGGAACCTCATTTCTTCACACTGATTTGGCCCTTGGCTGGTCCTGGGGTGGATGCCGCTCAGCTTCTGAGGTAGCAGCAGGCAATCTGCTCTGAGATGGCTCACCTTTCTCAGTGAAAATGCTTTCTGCAATCTGTCATAGGCAGAATTAAATCTCGTACCTGTCAGTATTCAGTAGGCTGGCTAAGCCCAAGTTTATGGTATCCCATAGACCCCAATGTTGGATCAGTTTTCCTAAGTCCTGACCCTCTCACTTGGTCTCCTTTGAAGCCTCAGTGGCCAGAGTGTCCGGCTGGCATGGATCTTATAGCATGCTGGGATTCTTCTCCCTTTTCACCATTCTGACGGTGTTAGCAATGGTACTCATTGGGAAATGTTTCTTAAGCGCTAATTGTTCTTGTTGGCTAGTAGGCCCTAGAGGACCCAAGTAGGTCCTCTGATATCTTAAAATTTAATATATGTCTAAAGTTGACCCCTCTCTCTTATCATCTTCTCCTCTAGGCTTTACCTTGATTTTGTTCATAGTACAAGCATCTTTCTCATCTTCTATACCTAAAACGTCTGTCAACTTTATCACTTTTCATAATCAGCCATTGACAAAGGGATGATTCATCACAGACTCTTTGATAGCTTTTAAAAGTCTTCATTCTTGTTTATTTATTCTCTTTTGGTTTAAATGGTTCCCTAGGTGGAATATAATTCCTCCTTCATTTTCCCTCTACAGCTTTGGTATTCCTTAAGGGCCAATAGAATTGTTTTCTGCCCTCTCAAATAATTTCCCTATGATGTGTCTGGCTAGAAATACTTTTTTTTGAAAGAACAAAGCAAACCCCACAATGTATTCCAGAATTATTTTTATGTCTGTTGAATTGTCCTTGTTATAATGAAAGAACTTGGAATACAGATACTAGATATAGATACCCATTGAATCATTTTCCCAAATTCTGGGCATTATTGGTACCTGGGCACGGATGACCCTGATCTAAGCATTACAATAATTCCGTGCTTCTTTAACTCACCTCACCTCTTCTGTTGTGTTTACATTAATACACAATGCCAAAATTTCATAAAATATTTTTCTAAGCACTTACTTTTCCCTCAGCTGAACTTCTCAAGCAGAATGCAGAGGGGAGAGAAATGAAGCAAGGTCAAATTGCAAAGAAAATGGTACCACCACTTTCAGTTTGACATTTACTCAGCAGCTCTCCTTCAGGCATGCTCCAAAGAGAGCCTAGAATACACATTCACATAAAATGTTCCTCACAGATAGTATGGCAGTGTTCATTATTTTATAATAGAAAAAAGTGGGAGTACCCAAATATTCATTACCTGATGACGGAATGACCAAACTGTGCTGTATCGATACAGCAGAATTTTATTTAAACATTAAAAGTGCTTAGGTGTTACATTATGAATGAATCCTAAAAACAGTGGTCTAAAGCAAAAGAAGCCAGCAACAAATGACACTGTGTTATATGATCCCATTTAGTGAAATGCCTAGAATATATAAACTCGTGAAAAGTAGTTTTGCTCTTGTGAGTTGTAGAACTGGTATAGGCAGTAAATGCTAATGAAATTTCCTTTTAAGATGGTGAAACTTTTATGGAATTAGATGGTATTTTAGTTAGGTTTCTGTTGCTCTGAAAAAGTTCATTGCCAAAATCAATTTGAGGAGTAAAGGATTTTTTTTTTAATCTGACAGTTCCATATCACAGTCTATCACTGAGAGAAGTTAGGGCATGTTGGGACCCACTTTTTGGGGTGACTTCTGCTGCAGTCCTAGCCATGGCGGGTTCATGCATTCCAGGGTAGGAGAGTGAGGATTAGAAATGTTAGGTAGGAGGAACAGAGATAAGAAAGAAACACAGAGACACAGGATAGTAATGGGAGGGCAACTCAATGAATCCTGAATGCTGAATTCTGAGTTCGCCTGTGTTTAATTTTCTATGTACTCTTATAACCTGATAAAAAAGAGGGGGAAGAAGGCAAAAGACTGCTTTAACATGACATAAAGGATAACCAGAACAGATACTTGTTTTAATACTTTGAGACATCAAGCCATTAATTCCTGAGTAAAGCATTTGATGTTTGGGGAAGTGAATACATCCTAGACCAAGTATCCTGTAGACAGACATTCTACAGGATGTGTCAAACCTCTTATTTTAAATGAAGGAGTATGTCTTGAATTCTCTGATGTTTGGTCAGGGTGGGAGGATCCACCTCTATGGGTCATCTTAATGTCCAAATCACCAAGTAGCCATACCCTAGGTCAGGATATCTTGTTTTGTCGCCATACCTGTTGTCAACAACTTTTAAAGAGCAAAAATAAGCTCAAACTCTCTGACTTCCAGTCAGGGTGGAACAGGCTCACATCTATGTGTGCCCCGACAAAGAGAGGAACTCAGGGCAGAGATTTGGAGGTAGGAGCAGATCCACAGGCCATGGAGGAGTGCTGCTTCCTCCTTGTTTCCCATGGTATGCTCAGCCTGCTTTCTTATAGTACCTAGCCATCCACTGTGGTCTTGGCCTTTCCATATCAGTTACTAACAAAATGCATGACAGTTTTGCCTACCTACAGTCTGATCTCATGGAGGGCATTTTTTTTTAAGTAAGAGTCCCTGTTACCAAATGACTGGAGCTTTTGTTAAGTTGACATAAAGCTAGCAAGCACAGATATTATAATAACATCACAGTCGCTTGAAAACGACCAAAGCTAAAAAGCACTGACTTCTCTCTTCAACCCAAAAGCTAGCTAAAAGAGCAGAATGAAATTGTAGCACCTCTGTCTCCATTTTGTCTGTTTTCTTTAGGTCATGCCTATGCCAACCAGGAAATGTCCCTACCTGCTGTGGTTTGGATATGAACTGTTGCAGGGAGCTCTACTTAAGGGTTTGAACACTTGCTCTCCAGCTGGTGGAACTTTTTAAGAATGTCCTGGAACCTTGAGGGGAGGTGATATTTTATGAGAAGAGGTAGATATTTTAGAGATGGGCTGTGGGGTTATAACTGAGCCCTACTTCATGTTCTTTATCTGCTTTCTGTGACATGGACATATGAGAGGCAAACCTACATTCCTGCAAGCATGTCTTCTCATCATGATGGACTGGACCAAAATGACCCTTCCCTGATTGTATTGCTTCTTGTTCAGTATCTGGTCTCCTCAATAAGAAAAGTAACTACAGGGGCTGGAGAGATGGCTCAGTGGTTAAGAGCATTGCCTGCTCTTCC
>LOJH01066711.1:8480-18790 GCA_001685095.1 Ellobius talpinus | reverse complement strand
TCTTCCCGCCCTAACTTGATCTCTTGGTCCTGCTGAAGCGCCTGGTCCCAGTTGCCCCTGGGGGGGAGGGCAGTCCTCGTGTTCTGCTTTGCTGTGTTATAAACTCTGGTTTTTAGGGCATGGGCATAAGCCGCTTGGGATTTCGAGGTGCTCCTTTAGTCCCCTGATTTGGGAGGTGGAACAAGGCTTGAAAAGGGCCTTGCGGTTCCCTGAGGAATCAGGGACTCTTTGCTGCTTTCCCGCAGGATAGCTGCTGATCCACCCAGCACACAAGCGTGGATCTGTACAGTTGGGGGGAGTCTTGGAGCTGGGGGTGAGAGTCTGTAGGGGTAGGAGACATCAGGCAGGCCTCGCCTCTGCCTGCACTGGACACAGGACGCACAACTAGAACGACTTTTTTAGAGGAAGGAAACCTTAGGGAGGTCTCCTTTAAGACTTGTGGCTTTGGAGGGTATGTCTCGGTAAGCTTAGAAGACTACCCCCTCACTACCCATGACTCTCCCAAATAGAGCTTACTCTGCCGGCTCCTCTGGGATTGGTGTGGGCACCTATTCTAGAGGATGGCATCCTGAGAAGAGACGATCCCAGGCCAAAGTGAGGGATAACCACCGCGCAGGTGCACAGCAACCCAGCTTGTGTAAACATCCTCAGATTCTCGGTGGGATACACAGATACCTGAAAGAAAATACAGTTTAAAATAATCATGAATGTGAGAGGCAACGCTTAAGGATGTTTAATTGTTCTGAAATGCCTGCTTTTATCAACTTGAGGTTAAAAAAAAACTAGTGTGTTCAAATCCGCTTTTAATGTCTGTCTAGATATGGAGTGTTGGTTCTTGGTGGAAATGGTGTGTGGTTAAAAAAAGATGTGCGAACACAGAAAAAGAACGTAGCCCCATCTTTCAAGGATGTCCAGATTTAACTTGGAGTTTGGAGTGCCAAAGCTTTTTCTGTTTGATTCTAGGTTTCCTCTTCAGGTTCTTAATTTTTGTTTTTAATTTTTGGATTATATTTACTTATTTATTTATGTGTATATGTGCATGAACACGGGTAGGGGTCAGAGGATAAGTTGCAAGGGGGTCAACTCTCACCTTCCACCATGTAGGTTCCAGGGGCCACACTCAGGTCGTCAGCTCTGGTGTCCACGACAAGTGCTTTCACCCACTGAGTCATCTCACCAGCCCCTCTCCAGGTTCTCTCAAACGTCAGCGGCTGCCAGTGCCTCCCCAATAGCAGGTGGCATTGATTGACCACTCACCAAACACCAGACTCCCTGCCAGAAACTGATAACCACTGCATTTCAGTCTTCACTGCCCGGGGAGAGCTTTATTCCCCATCATTACCCTGTTAGTTGCCTCTCAGGGCACAGAGAGGGGAAGCGAGGTGCCTCTGCGAAGTTACTACCTGGTCCCATTTGGTCCCTCGTGACCACTTAAAGGTGCCCCTCCTTTCTTCTTAAATGTCCACCATTAGAGGCTGGAGAGATGGTTCAGTGGTTAAAGATGCTCTACGGCCTTTCTAGAGAGCCCTAGTTCAGTTCCCAGCACCCACAGCTGTTGGCTCACAACTGCCTATAACTCCAGCTCCTGGGAATCCGACACCATCTTCTGGCCTCTGAGGGCACCAGCACTTACAGCATACACATACCAGACATAAATTTTAAGTCCACCACTGGTGAGTGACCGTGCCTATAAAAACATCCAATTTCCATCCCCCAGGTGACCTGATCATAGAAACACCTATCTTAGTTGATGTCCCTGCCTTAACTTCCTTTGCTGTCGACAGGAAGGCTTTAACTCTCTGGTTAAAATCTCTGGTGGGTAGACTTCAGCCAAGAAACAAAGTCAGCAGGAGATGCTTGTTAGCAATCTGATTTGACCAGCTTGGAGGCAGCGGCTCCAGCAGAGGTGGGAGCCTGATCCACTTAGAACAGGTTGGCGAGGAGGTAGCTGAACTCTTGGATTACCCTGGGCTGCTGAGCATGGGGGCATCTTCTGTCATGGCTTCTGCTGACTCCTGAGAACAAGTAGCATATTCTGAAGCCACCAAGAGTCTCCACTCAGGAGGTTTAAAGATGTGGCCCCATGATTCTGAAAGTTCTTTAGAGAGAGAGACAGACAGACAGAAACTGGATGGCTGAGATGTAGCTCAGTTGGCAGAGCACTTGCTTAGCAAGCACAAGACCCTGGGTTCAATATCCAGAACTCCAACATCTCGTGAAATCTGGCAGCGTGGTACCTGCTTGCCACCCCACCCCCACCCCCAATTGGAAGATGACAATGGCAGAAAGATAAAAAATTCAAGGTCAGCCTCTGCCACGTAGAGAGTTTCAGGCCAGCAGAACATGAAACATGAAACCCTGTCTCAAAACAAAACAAACAAAAAAGATGTGGGAAGAATGGAGTCAGCTCAGTCTCTGGGACATATGGAGTTAAATGTGGACTGAACCCTCTCTAAGTTCTAAGAGATTAACCCGAAATGGATCAATAGATAGGAAAAGAATTTCAACCCGCAGCTAATCAGTGAAAAAAAATAAAGTGATGATAAGATACGGTTTCATATTCCTTATACTAGTGAGAGTTCTCAAACCCTGACTCTGCCACGTACGAAGAGGTAGAGAAAGGAGAACTCACATTTTTGAGTGGGGGTGTTAGCAAGAAATAAACACGTTACCTGAAGAATATACACAATCCATCCCTAACCTTCCCTAAGCCCAACCCTAACCCCCTAAGCACAACCCTAACCCAACCTTCGAGGGAACTTTTGGGATAATGCATGGAACCACAGATGTTTATTGAAACAATCTGCTAAAATTTTCTGTTTGGGGATAATAGTAGCCTTGTTGCAATTACAAGATATCATGTAGAGAGTTGGGGGTGGGATACGTAGGTGTGATTACAGCACTCAGGAGGTTGGTGAGTGTGTGGCCACCCTGACTATAGATACAGTGAGATTCTGTCAGGAAAAGTGGGAGGAGAGGAGAGGAAGGAAGGGAGGAGGGATGGGGGAGGAAAGAAGACAGAAAAAGAAGGAAGGAAGGGAGGGAGGAAGGAAGAGAGAAAAAGAAGGAAGGAGGGAAGGGTGGGATGGGAGAGGGAAGGAGGGAGGAAGAAGAGAAGGGAGAGGAAGAAAAATAATTGCACAGAGCTCGTGTGCACATGTGCCCTTCACTTAGTCTCCCCAATAACATCTTTCAGACTCCAGCACAGCATTGTAACCAGGATTTTAACCATGATACCAACCATTAACCTTGCTCAGATTGCACACTTCACCGGTTTCCATGCCGACATCCCTATGCCTGTCTCTGTGTTTATGCATCTGGCTGTATCCGTAAGTTTGAGTGTGTCTCTGTGCATCTAATATGTGTGTGTGTGTTGTGTGTGTGTCTAGATTTATGTGATGTCACCATATAGAATCCCCTACAATCAAGGATGAGCCCCATTGCCGTCTCAGCATGCCTCATGCTACCCTTCACAGCTGTAGTCAACTTCCTTCATCCTCCTCCCCGCCACCAGCATCCTGTCCCTGGGTCTCTCTGGTGCTGTCATCTCTGTACAAATGCACCTGATGAGGCCTCTCCTGTGCTGTGCATTTTTCCTCAGTTGGAGTTCCACCATCACACAGGTGGTTGAGTGCATAGGCTACGGTTTATTCTGTGCTGTTGCTGTGCCCTTGTGTGGGGTAGGAGCTCCACTGTTTGCTCTCCACGCATCCTGGAAAGGGTGCTTGGGCCCTTTCTGAATGGAGTTACTGCACACAAAGCTGTGATGAACGTCCACCATCACGTGTGTGGACCTAGTTTTCAGATCTCTGGATAAACACCTAAAAGTGCAGTTGCTGCAGGTCGTGGCGAACGCCTGTTCAACTGGCATCTCATTTCCAGGGAGCTGCGACACTCTGCATTCCACCCAGCACTGCCTGAGAGACCCTGATGGCACACGCTTTCTGGATTGTCTCTAGTTTTGGTTTTGGTTTGCTGTCCTGACGTAGCGTGGGGGACAGATCACGGTGGGTTTGATGGTGTGAAAGATTGGTGTGAAAGATGGCATTTGCCATCTGCAAGTCCTCCCCAGCAAAAAGGCTACTTGTTTCTTTCTTTCACTTTTGAATTGGGTCAGTAGTTTTTATTAAAACTTACTTTTGCTCATTCTTCTAGTATTTAGAGCCCCGTCTTCTGGCTCCTTCCTGACAGTTTAGCCTGTGTTTTCATCTTCTCTGTGAGAGTGTTCAGAGAAAAAGTTGGCTTTAATTAATTATTTTGATGCATCTCAAGGTGTTCATTTTCCTTTAATGGATTGTGGATTTGGGTTTTTTACTTGTTTGTTTTGGGTTTATCTATTTATTTATTTATTTGTTTATTTGGTTGGTTGTTTTGGTTTTTTTTTGCGGGGGTGGCTTTTTTGTTGTTGTTTGGGGGTGGTTTGGTTTTTGTTTTGCTTTGCTTTGTTTGGTGTAAAGTCTTAAGAATTCTTCATCCATCAGAATTGGAATACAGAGGCAGGTGGATCTCTGTGAGTTCAAGGCCAGCCTGGTCTACAGAGTGAATTCCAGGCCAGGAGAGCTACGTAGTGAGACCCATCTCAAAAAACAAACAAAAAGAAAAATGAAGACAACCCAAGAATTCTTCACCTAAAGTCCTGAAAACTCCTTCTGCTGTTTTGTTTTTCGTTTTCGTTTCCACTTCTCCACACTTCAGCCTGTGATCCATTCTCAGTAACTTTTGTGTGAAGTATGAAGTTTAGGCTGGGGCTTTTTGTTAAAATCCTTTTGGGGTTTGATAAAAGACTTTAGGAAATGCAGTTCATCGATTTGCTTTTGCCACTGTCAAAAATCATTCCCACATGTTTTGTTTTTTTATGTTTGTTTGTTTGTTGTTTGTTTTGATGGACTCTTCCACAGAGCGGTGTGGCTGTGCCTCCATCAGGACCAGGATGTCTCCATCACTGACTCAGTACGTGAGTCTGAGTCCGGCAGGGACAGCTCTTTCACTTCCTCCTCCCTGGCTTCTATCCTCTCCTTTTATTCCTCTCCTTTCTCCTTCTCTTCTTGCCCCACCACCTCCTTTTCCTCCTTTATAAAAACCGTGTTGATGGAGGGAGGACTGAAACCCTGGCTCGGCAATTAAGAGTACTTGTTCCTTGTCTTCCAGAGGACCCAGGTTCTGTTCCCAGGGCCCTGCTTCTGACCTCCGTGGGCAACACACACACACACACACACACACACACAAACACAGTGCACATACAGACATACAGGCAAAACACTCATACATAAAATAATTTTTTTAAAAAAGGTAAACTCATGTTGGATATTCAAGGTTCTCGGACTCTCCAAATAAATTTTAGAATGGCTTCTTCACACACACGATGCCCTGGTGGCATTTCACGAGCACACATCTGCACCAGTGAACAAGAGCGAATAGTTCACTGTGTTGAGGGTTCCCACAGAAGATCATAGGTGGCCTCTGGTTCCACAGGCCATTCACTTCTTCCATCAGATTTTTTTCTTCTACCCATTTTTTCTTCAGGACATTTAAACATTCATTTTCCTTGTGGCACTTATAAGTGTCAACATGTTTTGAACTTCAGTGTTTATTTGATATCTAGAACTGCAAGTGATTTTCACGTGTTAAACATGTGTCCTGCCACTTGGTTGAGTGTTCTTGTTAAGTAAAAGATGTTTTTTGGTTCACTTTCTGTGGTTTCATAGGTTTGTTGGGATATTCTACGAGCTCATGATAACATCTACACGTGTGGTATTTTGTTCTTTCTTTCCAATCTAAGTCATTTAGCCAAGCATGGTAGCAATGGTTCTAATGCCAGCACTCAGGAGGCAGAGATAGGTGAATCACTCTGAATTATAGGCCAGCCTCTTCTACATAATCAAGTTCTAGGCTAGCCAGGGCTACAACATGAAACAAAAGAAGCCAGGTGGTCATGTTGCATGCCTTTAATTCCAGCACTCGGGAGGCAGAGGAATTGCACAGTGAGGACCCACACATCTAGCTCTGCTTGGCTCGTCTGAATGCATTTACACATGCACACAAACGCACAATCATTGTCCTCGGGACACCCTGTGCATTTACACATGCACACAAACGCACAATTGTCCTCGGGACACCCTGTGCATTTACACATGCACACAAACGCACAATCGTCCTCGGGACACCCTGTGCACATCCCTATCAAGCTGAATTTTTGTAATAAGAACTCGCGGAGTTGTTGATAAAGTTTTATGTTAACAGCATATTTACATTTTGGCCATTTCTTTCTAATTCTCTATTCATACTTAGTCTCATCTCCTTCCTACCCGTGCGTGGCTGTATCTCATGGAGCGTACTGTGGATACTCGCCTCCTTTGACTCTTCATACGCTAGAGGTCTAAGTAAACTTGCTAGCTAGAAATTATAAAGGTATGCTGTGGGTTTCTCCCGCACAACAGAGGCACAGCTCCTTTATGGAAGTTCTGCTGTCTTCTCAGCACAAGAAACCGTGCAGTGTATCTCAGGCTGCACCAAGAGAAACGAGATGGAGTCCTTGACTTCAAGTGACTGTGGTTTTCTTAGGGATTTTAGAAGCTCCTCACTATGTTTCCTAAGGCAAAGAATTTGCTGAGCACCCTGCAGTATGTTCAGGGTCTGAAGCAGAAGGGCTGCACATGGCAGAAGAGATGGCTGCCTGGCTTCTCAGGGGCCAGTAAATTCATGGCAGGCCTAAGCCACAGGTCTGGCTCTCAGCAGACAGTAACTGAGGATAAACTGTAGCATCCTCTGTCCCCCTCCATTTTCTTCCCAGTTCTGTTATCCTCCGCTCTCCTAGCGGCTCTCCTGTCCCCCCATAGTCCCTCTGTGGACATCGTCATGACTCCTGCTGGGACTCCTAGTTTATCTCTGGCGGAGACATGATGGCATCCTTTTCCTGTTTCTAGGCTGCCCTAAAATGGCGGTTCTCAAGGCTGGGAATGAAGCTCAGTCAGAGGGTGGTTATTTTACAAACACAAGGTTCTCTCCCCAGCACCGCATGTACTGTACATGTCTGTATAGCAGCAGGAGGAGGCAGGAGGATCAGAAGTTCAAGGTTATATTCTGCTACATGGCGCTGTCAAGGCCAGCCTGTGATACATGAGACACTGTCCCCCAAAAGGTAGCGAGAACTGTGGCTGTCCACCACATACGCACCTTGTTGTTATAAAGGACAAAGCACTTCATCCTGTGCTTGCATTCTGGAATAGTTAGTATGTTTTAGTCACTGCGACAGCTATCACAACAGAGTCCCAGTGTCCGCTGCACAAGCAGGTAGGCTTTGCTACTACTGATCTCATCCTACAGTGGATGGCCAGGAGAAGCCTTCCTGTGCAGAAACCAGGCGTCTAAACCTGTTTTCTGCCTCTAGAAGCCAGATGAAGAGTTAGGACATGGTTTATTATAAATTGTTGCCTTAAAAGGCCAAATTAAATCAATAATTAAGAAAGCCAATAACAGAGGGAAAGAAATAAAAAAATGATTCTCACATATTTTAGGAGTTAGGCTTCCTTTTTGTTGTTATCTTGTTTTTTTGTGGTGGTGATGGTGGTCTCGTGTGTGTGTGTGTGTGTGTGNGAGAGAGAGAGAGAGAGAGACTGACTCTCACATAGCCTAGGCTGCCTCAAGGCCTCCAACACATTGTTGAGACAAGGATGACCTTGACCTCCTGATTCTCCTGACTCCAACTGTCAAACGCTGGTGTTACAAGCTTGTGCTACCACTAGACTTCTCTTGTGTGCACATTTACATGTGTGTGTGCGCGCATGTGCGGGCACACATGTGTGTGTATGTTGTGGTG
Source organism: Ellobius talpinus (assembly GCA_001685095.1). Taxonomy (NCBI): domain Eukaryota; kingdom Metazoa; phylum Chordata; class Mammalia; order Rodentia; family Cricetidae; genus Ellobius; species Ellobius talpinus. The sequence goes on along the minus strand of LOJH01066711.1, from coordinate 10,974 downwards.
GGTTGGGACAGCATATATGTGTGGTGGGTAGAGACAGCATATAGGGGTGTGCATGGGTGTGGGAGGGGAAAAGTTGGGGATGTGCATCTATGCATGCATTGGGGACGTGAGCAAGGTGGATGAGTGTGGGGGGAAGGTATGGGGTATGTGCATGTATTCATGCGTTGGGGGATGAGTGGGATGTGTGTTTTCAGAAGCAGGCGATATGTGTTGGCTGGTTTTATTCTGATTCCTTCAGATGTCTGGTGACATAATAGCCTTGGATTATCCTGAAGGGTGGTGTGAACCCTAGCCAAAGTTGTTGTCCTAGAAACAGCAAGATTACACACCCTATTCAGAAGCAGGCATGGTGCATATGTTGTACCATATGTCACTGTACATTGTTTGATAAGGGGAGATGATAGTCTTAATCATATTATCATCTTCATATGTCCAGACCTATTGCTGCAGAGAGAAAGACTCAAAGCAGATGCTATAAACCAGCCGTTTTTGCTTACAGACTGCATGCTGGGAATCATTATAGAAGGGGAGGTACAACACAGAAGTGCAGAGATCAGTAAAAGGCCTGATAGCAAATAACTGGATTAGATAGAAAGATAGATGATAGGTAGATACAAGTAGACAGGCAGACAGACAGACAGACAGACAGATAGATGATCGATACATAGATGGAGAAGGATGAATAGATAGTAGAAGGATTCATAGGAAGGTAGGTAGAAAGAAAAGAATGAGAAAAGAAGGAGGAGGAAAAGAAAGAAGATAGAAAAGATTGACTTATGACAGGGAGATGGATAAGATGGATCGTACATACATACATACATACATCATACATACATACATACATACATCATACATACATACATACATACATACATACATACATACATACATACATACATATATACCTTGGAACCTCACTGAGCCCCAGTCTCCAGGACTTCATTGAATGGTCCTCCCCACACAGGTAGAGTTTGCAAGACTTAACCTGCCTTCTACACTCAGGGGTTTACATCTGACCTCTTTCTATTGAACTAAAGTAAGTATTGGGTGTCTCAATGCAGGGGGGCTCTGAAGCATGAAAATCTGCCCTCCAAGCCCCAGCATCTGCCCAGCCTTCTCTGGGGAGTAGTCACTGCCTCTAGAGTTTTCTGCACACTGCCGCTGTGAGGCGTTCAGTGTGAGGCACACCATTTCTTAACACAGAGCTCCTGTCCTCACGCGGGGTTGCCTCCAAATAAATCGAGCCAAGACTTAAAATCCCCAAAGATGTAGCTCATGCAGCACTCCCGGCCTCCAGAGCAGCAAGGTCTGGCCTCTGAGCCTCTGATGAGGTGGTGGAGAGTTCCTAGAACTCACTAACATTCTGCTGAGAGTGAAACACAGAACGGCTGTGCAGGTGTGAGTTCCCACCGTTCTATAGTCAAACTGTACCCCGAACTGTCAGGAGGGATAGCTGCCTGCCCAAGGCAGATCCAGGGACAGAGAATGGTGGGAGAATGTGCCTTAGACCAGCAGTGTCGGTAGGCTTCATGGAAGAGAGAGAAACGGCACCCAGCTGAGGCCTCTGCACTGTGACAGCTGCAGGCTGCACCTTGCCCCACATCACAGCCTGCGCTCTTGTGAAAGTGATCACATGTCACTGGTCACAGCTGCGCCAGATGCCCTGTGGACTGACCCAGTTTTGAGTGCTTCTGCTTTAGCAAAGTCTGCCTGGAGACTCAAGGTTGTGTGTTCCCTACACAAGGAGTGGAAAAGGGATTCATTCATAGACACATCCTTCCCCCACAGCTGTGGGTGAATTAACATATGTTGCCTGGGACACCAGGACTGTGACTTTGCAGAGTCAGACAGGTTAAATTGCAAGTGAGCTCTTTTGGAAGGCACAGTTGCATCTAAGGAGATGCAGCATCTCCTTGCAGCCCTGTATGAAGGGTCTAAGTCTGATCCTGACAGTGACCACCAGTTAGCACATCTAAGATGTCAGCCTCCTGCTTCTTCCTGTCTTCCTCCTCTCCCTCCTCCTCCTCTGCCCCATTGGATTCTGGCATTTAAGGTTATCAGCCCAATGTCTGGAGGGAAGGCAGGTTTGTCTGCCTTGAAGATACCTGGAGCATGTCTCCTTCGTACTGGCACCTCTGTGACAAGTCTTGCTTCCTGAGGGGTCTCTCCTAAGAACAGGGTATGCGCTGGGGTGCACCTGCTTAAAAAGGGGTCCCTGCAACAGATACATCCCCAACCCTCAGCTCCTGCCCTCTCCCCTACTGTGTAAGGTTGCCCCTGAAGTCCCTGGTCCTTGTGGCACTTGCCTCTGGTCCTCACAGTACCCAGACCGCAGTTGTCACAGTACCAAACTCCTGGTTCTCTAGTACCCAGACTCTGGTCTTCACACCCAACCCCTTACCTACACATGGTTTAGGTCCTAATGTCATGCCACAACTCAAGGAATTGTCTAAGACCCGTGAAACATGTAGTCTCTCTCTCTCTCTCTCTCTCT